>PVIY010054199.1:0-14345 GCA_004026745.1 Myrmecophaga tridactyla | reverse complement strand
ATGGGGGTGTCTTGTATAATAACTATAGTCAACAACAAAAGCAAGAAATTGGCACTGATATGCTCTACAGATCTTATTCAGATTTTACTGGTTTTGTATGCACCCATCTCAGGGTGTGTATGTGTGTGTGTGTGTGTATGTTATACATGCTTTGAAGGCAATTTTATCACATATGTAGCTTTGTGTAATGCCTTCCATTCCATTCCCCCAAACAAGATACAAAACTGTTCCATCCACAGGGCTCCCTCTGCTAACTCTTTATAGCCACACCCATCTCCTCTCTCCCCACCTCACTTCTGTCTTCTCCTTGCTTTATATGTCTTTTTTTCCATCATTTTACTTTCAATCTATGCCATTATGTTTGAAGTGAGTTTTGTAGACAGCACCTAGTTGGATAGTGCTTTCTTTGTTCTCTCTGCTAATCTCTCTAGTTGAACTGACTTTTAATTGGTGTGTTTATACTGTTTATTCACTGCTTCTTATTCCTCTACTGTTTTATTGCCTTCTGGACTGGGTGAACAGCTTTTATGATTTCATCTTAATTTATTTATTTATAGTGTTTTTGAGTATCTCTCTTTATACAGTTTTTTTATTAGTTGTTCTAATTATTACAATGTACATATAAAGCTTATCACAACCTAACAGTATCAATGTCCTGTCACTTCATGGGAAATATTAAGGTTTCTTTCTGTTCCCAAAATTTAAAAAAAAATTGTCTTAAGTATTTACATATATTTAGCACTACATATCAGATGGCATTATAACTTTTTTCTTCAAACTCCAAGTAGCATTTAAAATTCATGAGGAGAAAGAAAATATGTTTTATTTACCTTATTTTCATCCATTTCTTTGGTCTTCTTTTCTTTCTGTAGTTCCAAATCTTCTCTGATCATTTATTTCCCTTCTGTTGAGAGAGCTTCCTTTAGTCATTCCTATTGTAGCAACAGATCCTATGAGTTTTCCTTATTCTGTAAATGTCTCTATTTCCCTTCATTCTTAAATAATAGTTTCACCAGATACAAAATTAGTGAATGTTTTTTCAACACTTGAAAAATACTGTGACACTTCCTTCTGGCCTCAGGGTTTCAGATGAGAAATTCACTGTTATTCAAATTGGAGCTCCCCATCGGTAATATGTTGCTTCTCTCCAGTTGCTTTTAGGTTTTTAATCTGTCTTTAGTTCTTAGAAGTTTAATTATAATGTGTCTTCACATGGATTTCTTTGGGCGTATCCTCTTTGGGATTCACTCAGCTTCTTGGATTTGTAGGTTTATGTTTTACTTCCAGTTTGGGAAATTTTCAGTCATTATTTCTTTGCATACTTTTTCAGCCCCACTCTCTTTATCCTCTGCTTCTCCTACTCTAATAATATGGACATCAGATCTTTGGTTATAGTACCACAGGTCCCTGAGGCACTGTTCTTTTTTATTTTGTTTCATTTTTAAGTCTTTGTTTTCTTTGTTGTCCTACTGAGTAAACTTTATTATATACTTCACATCCACACGTCTATCTCGTCATCTCCACTCTACTACTGAGCTCTTCTAGCTGTTTTGTTTTGTTTTTTAATTTCAGTTATTATGTTTTAACTCATTGATTTCCACTTGGTTCATCTTTAAGAGTCTTTTCCTTTCCTGACATTTTCTACTTTTTAATTTACTTAAAGAGAATTAATAATTGAATGTCAAAGCACTTTTATAATGGTTTAAAATAAAAGCCTTGTCAGATAATTCCAACATCTGATTCATCTCAATATTGCCTCAGTTGATTGTGTTTTCTCAATCAAGCTCTGATTTTCCTGGTTCTTGATGTGATGAGTGTTTTTCAATTGTACCTGCATATTTTGGATATCATGTTGAGACTCCTTATCCTATTTAACTCTTTGGTTTGTTGTTGTTGTTTATTAAACAGGTATTGCCTGTTAGGTTTAGTATATAAGATCTGGGCTACTTTTGCAGGCTGTAGCTCCAATGACAATTTATTTTTCAGAGCCCTCGCAATGCTCTTCTGGTCTCCTTTGTTCTTGTGAGTTTGCTGGAGCTCCTGCTCTGTCCCTGCTAAGTGCTGCCTGTGAAGACAGAAGGACTTCCCTAGGCTGCCCTCTCTGACCTTTTGGATTGTGAGAGTTCCCCTGGACCATCTGGTACCGGTGGCTTCCTGCTCAATCCTGGATGGTGCCATTCAGGGAGGGTATGCATACCTGGCCCATCTTCTGCCACTGGGTCAGGAAATGCTGGGTCAAGTATTTTTTAATTTAATAAAGTTTCTAGAAAGTAGTTGCAGATTTATACATGAATCCATGTATAGTCTGCAATTCATCTGCAAAAAGGGGAAAAAAGCCTTAAATGTGCAATTATATTTGGATAATCTCTGATAGTCTAGTATATCTCTAAATAGGGTAATTAAATATCTCTCATTAACTGATACTAATTATACATGCAATTATTTTGGAATAATAAGGACAATTACAATCTTAGCATTTAATAGATTTTAAGCCACCATTTGAGACACTGAACCAATTGAGAAATGAGTGCTCTTTCTACCAGATTCTTCATTTATTTTTATTTAATTGAGTTTTAATGCTACATAATATTGAATCACAACTTAAAAGAGTAGAACTATAATCAAAGTCCACATTGCTTTTTCTCAAAGCCCATTTTAAGTCTAAAAATTAGCATTATTCATTAATTTCATAGTAATTTGCAATTAAATTGAACCTCTCCATGTCTAGGACTTATATCCACATGACCCATCCTGGCAAAGCTGGGAAACGAGCTTTCCTACATAGGTAAATTTCCCACAAACTTGAGGTTCAATGCATATTTTGGATATTATACTGAGACTCCTGATTCTATTTAACTCTTTGTTTTTTGTTGTTCTTGTTGTTTATTAAACAGGTATTGCCTGTTAGGTTTAGCATATAAGATCTGGGCTACTTTTGCAGACTGTAGCTACAAGGACAATTTATTTCTCAGAGCCCTCGCAAAGCTCTTCTGGTCTCCTTTGTTTTGAGGTTCAATGCTTCAAGTATGGAAACTTGTTTCAGAATCTCTTTTTTAAAAGATTTTCTGAACTATTCAGCTATTCTCTTCCTTGTTAAAGTGTATCAAATGGCATTTTAACCTTTTCTTGAGGCCTCAGGACCATTTTCACAATTTGTATACCATGCTATAATGTAGCAATGATAATATCTACTTACAGAACACTTTACAGCATACAAAAGTGCAATTATTATTCTCAATGAATGAGGAAACTGAGGTTCAATGATGAGTGACTAGTCACTGATTAAACAACTATTCAAAAGGAAGAAAAGGAGTGAAAAACACTAATATTTACACCTTGTACTTTTGCAGATCCAAAGCCCTCTTCACAAATACTTCCTTTAATTCTAACAAAGAATGAGGAAATCGAAGCTCAGAGATTTTAAGGACCCTGTCTACAGTCTCAAGGGAGCAAATGAGACTTTCAGCTTCTGATCTTGGACTACCTATAGCTTGTGGGTTTCTAAAGCTCTTTTGAATCTAATGTCCAGAGCTATTTTGGCTGCACCTTATGTGTGGGGTTATTTCCCCTTTCATGGAGTGGTTTCAAATGGTGGCATGTATTGCAATTTTCTGTCACCTCCTTTGCAGTCGTCCTCATCCCTTGCTGTTGCCTGTACAGCTGCCCATCACAGTTTCTAATCTGATATTCCAAATGTTCCTGAGAACTGAGATGAAACAGTCTTTGAATTAGGGTCTGAGGAGCCTTCTCTTTTAAAGTAAATCATTCATTAATGTGAGGTTTATTTCGTCTGTGTAAAACCTGTTTTGCTGATTCCTGGTTCTTAATTTTGCTCTGCAGTGGTTACTAGATATATAATTCATCAACAAGTGAAGGAGTTTGATAGTATATTGACATAAATCAGGTCTACAATAATTAATTGACTATTAAAGTGTTGAATGGGTTTGCTTTCCAAACTATTATATTCTTAGATGAAAGCCTTAGACCAGATTTCATGACTAATGGTCAGATACTGTGAAACATAGCTGTTCTAAGATATCTGATGAACAATCAGATAATTTTATTCTAATGGGGTTGACATATGTTTGCAAAGATTCCTTTTTGTACTTTCTGTTTACAAATACTAAAGTCTAGACCAAACTTAATTCAATCATAAAGATAGGAAATTCGGTGTTAGAGGAAAAGAAAGGGGAGATTTCCAAGACATTGAAACCAATGCATGAGGAAATTCCTGAGGGGAAGCAAAGAGAAATTATGTAACAATAATCTATAGCTTCCACACATCCTTTCTTACTTTAAACCAACTCTCTGGAAGCCTTTCATTTTTTGTTGAGAAACTGGATTTCTCTAGGCATAGAGAAACAAGCAATCCAATTGTGCTTTACAACGTAAAACATAAGTTCCCAAAGGGCTCAAGTAAAAAGTCATTATCGTGCTTACCCTAACAGAAGAAGACAATGTCATCACACTCAGTCAATTTGCTGACCAGTCACACCCAGCTGAGGAATAGGTGTCTATCTTTGCAGTTCTCTCGGGTTCCCAGACTCTTAGAGGGTCCCTTACACCCTCTGGGGGTACCCTAGCTTCCAACATCTCCTCCTCCTCCAACTGGGAATTCTGGCCACTGTTCCAAGGCATGCAGCTTGGTCTCCTGGCAACCCCTTCGTCTCTCAGGCATGAGCATACCCTGCTGGCTGATTCCAGCTCCTAAAACAGGCTCTTGGTTAACAAAACAATCAGTATTCTCAGTCCCTAAGTAGTGTAGTTTTGCATCTTTACACTGGCCTGTGGGAAGCAATGTTCTAACCCAAAGAAGGAAATCCAACAGCACCACTCAAGGTACATGGAGGAACTATTGAGAAGCAACTTGGTCAAATCACAGAGGCATTCTGCGTTTATTTAGCCACATTTAAACTCAGTGCCAAAAAAACCCAATAAACTCTGTGCCTTTACATAGCCATTTCTGACCCCTTCTCTCAGGATGAACTCTTTCCTTTGTGTCCAGGTATATACCCTGTACGTATTTTTAACAACAAGATTACTCTACTGCAAATGTTTGTTTCTATGCCCACTTAGCTTCATGAAGGCCATAAAATGTCATACTCATCATAATTCACTGGATTAAAATAATTGCAAAACATTATTGAGCACTTGCTTCAAACACTGTGTCAAATCTTTCAAGTATATTTTCTTACAGAATCACAACAACCCCCTGCTATGCAGATATTATCGTTATCCTCTTTTTAACAAATAAGGAAACAGAGTTTTAGAGAGACTAAGTAGCTTGTCCTCAGAGTACAACAGTCCAGGAGATCTTTTCCTGGAGGTCAGCCTTGGCAGGTATCCTTTCTGTCTTTCTGCTTCTACATAGCAGCCAAATGCAAATCAGATCATGTCACACCTGCGTAAAAGCATAAGCTTCCCACTGTACTCAGAATAAAATTCCAACACCTTGTGAGCCCTAAATGATCTGGCTCCTGTCCAACTCTCCATCCTCATTCTTTAGAGTCTTCCCCTTACTTATCATCTTCCAACCATGCTCATTTCAGTTCTGCTTCCTGAACAGACTAAGCTCTTCCTGCTTCAAGGTTTTTGAGCTTGCTATCACCACAGCCTGATAGCTGTTGCAACATGGATGGCTCATTCTTAAATTCAAGAATAGGTTCAAATGTTGCCTTCCTGGAGTGGTCTTCCGTGATCACCCACCAAAGTAAAATAGCCCTGTTAAATGGAGCATTCTTTTTATTTCTTTCACATAATTTATAACTCTAAACTTACCTTGTTTATGCATCTGTTTAATTGTATGCTGCTTGTCTCTCCCATGTAAACTCTATAAAATCAGAGGCCTTATTTGCCTATTCTGCTATAACCCTGAAGTATGACATAATACACGAGTCCTTAATAATGAAGATGACCGACGGACAGCACAGCTTCCTAAGTTAATAGAGAATGTTCTCACATCAAAGAAGAAAGGGAATGTGCAAAAATATTTAGAAAAAGTTTTTATGTTGATTAAAAAAGTCAAATCATATTGTTTTCTACGATAAAAGAGAAAGTATATGGGCTTTCTTAAATTACATAACTCAAAATTTGGGATGCAAAGCTATATTATCAAATTATAGTTTATGAAATCACAAAAGAACATATTAAAACTTTCCTGAAAATGAAATTTAATTTTCAAGGTTAACATTTATATAAAGGGAAAAGGAAGTGATTCCAAAAACACTTCATATTTTAAGAGAAATATCTTTACATTCCTAGATGAAGACCCATTAATAAACATATCAACATATCAATGATGCAGCATTCAATATTCAATATAATCATATAAGGTGATTTGAAAATAGTAACAAATAAACAAATATCAATGTAATCATTCCTAAGAAAATTTCTAAAGTATAGATGCTGTTTGATGGTCAGGATCATTGGCCTTTTAGCATCTCTGCTGCCCTGTAAGTCCACTGGGAGCCCCTTAGTTGGAGTAAGACATATTAGGTTAATGAGAGTTATGCTTATAAACACTCTGACAAAGTTTCCTTTATTCACTGTCCTCTTCTACCACATGAGAGAGACTCAGTTTAACTGAGAAAATGTACATTTTAAAGTACTGAAGTAGAAGAGGAGCTTACACTGAAAAGCTGGCTCATGTTATCAGGACTAGAAGAAATTCCTACAAGACCACAGTTCTAATAATTGCAAATGAGGACTTAATAAAGGACACTGAGATTTGGGCAATGGATTTTTCTGATTTACTTAAAATAGGATGGAGGGCTTCCAGTCGATCAAGATGGGCAACATAAGACATCCCAGGGTGCCATTCCCGCAGAATCTTTGAACAACTAGCAAATTCTGGCAGAATCTTCTTCCTCAAACCTCTGGAAACCAGCTTAAGAGTAGTAGCAATTGGATGAGTGTCAAATTAAGAAGACACAGTTTTTAAAACAGTAGGAAAAGCTCCTGGTACCTTTGTTGGCCTCTCCTCCATCCCCTCTTGGGCCCTTCTCCATTCCCTCCTATGGAGCCTTCCTGCACTCCCTCTACCAGGCCCTGGCCCAGTTCTGGAGGAAGCAGAGAATCCCTTCTGAGTGTACTGCAGTGCCTGTATGTCAGTGCCAATCTATCAGGAGGCAGCCATAAAGACTGAACCAGGAAATTCATCTCTGGCTCATCCTCCCAGAACTTGCTATTCAGATACAAGTAGCTGGCAGACAGCTAAAGTGAGGGAAGAAACAAGTACAATAGCCTGGGGCAAAGGATTGCATGCTTTAAATTATTAAATAGAGCACTCTGGAGAGGGAGTTGGAGTAGAGGAAGAATTCCTAAGGCAACTAGAAATTCAATACAAGCACAACCCAAGAAAAGACTTAGACTCAGAAAAGACAGAAAGCCCATTCACCTAGAACTATCTTCTTGATAGAGGGCTTAACTCATTAGGAGAGCAGCAGCAAATACAGAGCCAATTTGTAACACACTGAAAGGCATCTTTTGCATTGATTTGTTTCTTTTAATTAGGTCCTGAAACTCGAGGAAATCTCTATTATATCACAGGCTGGAAACAAACTTAAGGAAAGACAGCTCAGGGACTAAATCTGAGAGCTAATACTTTACAATATTAAAATATACAATGTCCCCAACAAAAGATTACAAGGCAAACAAAGAAACAGAAAATGATGACACATCTAAAGAAATAAGATAAAATTCTAGAAACCATCAACAGAGATACCAGAGTATGGACATCCTAGACAATTAAAATATATATATATATATATATCATATCAATAGGCTCAAGCAGATAAAGGAAAACCCAGAGAAAGAACTAAGGATATGAGGAAACAATGAATGAAGAATATGAGAATCTCAAGAAAAAGGCAGAAATTTTGAAAAGGAACCAAACAGAAATACTAAAGTTGAAGACCAGAATAACTGAAAGGAAACTCCCTAGAGTACTTTAACAGCAGATGGAGCCTGCAGAAGAAAGAATCAGTGAATGCAATGAAAAGACAACCAAAATGATCAGGCAAGGAGCAGAAAGAGTAAGGAATGCAAAAAAAAAAGTGAACAGATCTTAAGAGAATTGTAACACACCATCAAGCATACCAGCATAAGCAATATGTGAGCCCAAGAAGCAGTAGAAAGAAAGGGGCAGAAGGAATATTCAAAGAAATAAAGGCAGGAAACTTTCCAAATTTAACAAAAGATATGTATGCACACTCAACAAATCCAATGAACGTCAAGCAGGATAAACTAGAAAAGAATCACTCCGAGAAACATAAAAGGCAAACTGTCAAATGACTAGACATTTTAGAGTTCTGAAAGCTGCGAAAGAAGATACATGTGTTACATACAAGAGAGTCCTGATAAGATTAAATTCCAATTTCTCATCAAAACCCATGTTAGAAAGAAGACAGTGGATGAAAGATTTAAAGTACTGAAAGAAAACAATTGCCAACCAAGAATTTTATGGCTGATGAGACTGCCTTTCAAAAATGAGAGCAAGATTAAGACATTCCCAGGTTTAAAAAAAAAACAAAAAACAAAAGGAATACATCACCACTGGCCCTGCCCTAGAAGCAATGCTAAAGGGAATTCATCAGACTGAAATGAAAGGACACTAGACAGTGGTTTAAAGCAGCATGTAGAAACAAAGACCTGTGGTGAAGGAGACCACACGGGCAATTACAAATTCCAGTACCATCATATTGTGTTTTCTTGGTGTGTAACTCTACTTTTTACTCCTTACAGGTTCTAAAATGCAAATAAATAAGAAGTAATGATAAATACATGGTTTTGGACATTCAACAAATAAAGATATAATTTGTAACGAGTACAACAAAAAGGAAGAGGACAGAGGTATAGGAACAGTATATGTGTATGCTACTGAAGTTATACTGGCATCAAATCAAATGTTATTGTTATACATTTAAGATGTTAAATTCAACCCCATGGTAATCACAAAGAAAATACATGAAAAACATACTCAGAAAGAAATGAGAAGGGACTCAAAATGGTATAATACAAAAATACAAATAAATATAAAAGTAGGCATTAACAGAAGAACTGAGGGATAAAAAAGGTATAAGACTCACAAAAATCAAATAGCAAGATGGAAAAGAAAGCCCTTTATTGTCAGTAGGTATTTTAAATGTAAATGGATTAAACACTCTGGTCAAAAGGCAGAGATTGGCAGTATGGATAAAAAGCATGACCCACCTATATGTTATTTATAAGAGACTCAAATTCAAAGATATCAAAAGGTTGAAGTGAAAGGGTAGAAAACACATACCGCGCAAATATTAATCAAAAGAGAGCAGCGATAGCTATAATAATATTAGTTAAATAGACATTAAGTAAAAAAAAAAAACAACTTTTATGAGGGACCCAAAAAAGGTCACTATATACTGATAAGGGGTCAATTTAATAAGATACAACAATTATAAATATATATTCCCCTAATAACAGAGCCCCCAAATATAGGAAGTAAATACTGACAGATTTGAAGTTATAAATACACAGTTCTACATTAATACCAGACTTCAATACACCCCTTTTAATAACGGAGAGAACATGTAGACAATATAAATATAGAAATAGAAGACTTGAGTGATGTATGAACCAAATAGACCTAACAGATGTATATATATATATATAAAACACTTCATCCAACAGCACCAGAATACACATTGATCTGTGATACATATGGATCATTCTCTAGGATAGAACATATATTAGGCACAAAATAACTATCAATAAATTTTTAAGTATTGAAATCATACAATGTATTTTCTCCAACCACAGTGGAATGAAGCTACAAATCAGTAAGAGAAGGAGAATAGTAAGTGGAGTAAACTTTAGGCTGACTGAGAGAGATAGCCAGAGGAAGAAGGCTGAACATAAGTAGAACCCAGAAGAGAAGGCGAAGACCAGGAGATGCCATCATGTGCATCGCCCTGTGGCAGAGGAGCTACAGACCAAGGATCTACAGCAGCCAGCTCCAGAATATCCCAGTATTTGGGAAGAAATCATCACTTAGATGATGCCTTGAGCTGGACTTTTTCTCAGACTCAAATCACGATCAAATAAATACCCAATGTTTAACCTGGTCCATGTCATGGCATTTGTTTGAACAACCTCAGAAACTAAAACAGAGAAGATATGGTAATGGGTGGTGCTGATGGTAGCAGAACAACATGAATGCAATTAAAATCACTGAATTACATATTTGAATGTGGTTAAAAGAAGTTTTAGGTTGTATATATATTATTAATATAAAAGTTTCAAAAAACGTAAGAGTGAACAATACAAACCATGAACCCTAATGCAAATTATGGACAATAATTAACAGTACAATTATAATACTACTCATTCATCAATATAACAAGTTACCACACTAATACAAGAGTTAATAAAAGAAAAACTGTAATTTGGGGAGTATAGGGGAACTCTCACTTTCTGTGTGATTTTTCTGCAAACCTAAAACTTCTCTAATTAAAAAAAAAAAGGCAAGTAGCACTTAAATAATGAGTCAATAGTGGATGCAAGGGGAGTTTGATGATAGAATTCTCACCTGCCATATGGGAGACCCGGGTTCAATTCCCAAAAAAACAAACAAAAAAGCAAAACAAACAAAAATTCGACAAATGGTGCTG
This sequence comes from Myrmecophaga tridactyla, assembly GCA_004026745.1. Lineage (NCBI taxonomy): Eukaryota > Metazoa > Chordata > Mammalia > Pilosa > Myrmecophagidae > Myrmecophaga > Myrmecophaga tridactyla. The sequence continues at coordinate 3,699 of PVIY010054199.1, read as the reverse complement.
CAATAATGGGATATTCACATGGAAACATAATGAAATGTGACCCTACCATACGGCACACAAAAATAAAAAAAAAATAATAATAAGTCAACAAACAAGTTATTGACTGGGTGTCCCAGAATGATTCAGTTCATCATTCTGAATATACAAAGGTATTTCACATGACCACTCCTTGTAAGGAATCCAGATGGGAAAATATAATGCATGCATGTGAAACAACAGAACAATTGACTGTAGCACATTACTAACCATAATTACTGCAGGATTCATCATTGGAAAATGAGAGAAATAACAATTCTATACCTGGTTCTGAAGGGACTGAAAATGTAAAATGTTGAAGCATATATCAAGAGTTTAGTTAAAAATGTTTTAACAGTTTAAGAAAATCTCTGATTAATTCTGCATAGTCAAATAATACATAATTTATTTATAATGTATCAGATAATAAAAATGTACAAAACAAAGAGCACATTTACATCTTGGGGCATGTGGCATATGCTTTCCTCGCCTAGGCCCCTTGGGGTCTGCCCTGCAAAGAAGGTGCGAAGTCCACTGTGGGCCTTAATGACAGAGTCTGCAGCTCCCCACCCTTGTAAATTCCGGCATGCCACGTTCTGCTTTAACTTTAAAAGTTTGAATTCTCCCACAAAGTAGGTAAGAAAATTTTTCAATAGCATGATTTTTAGGCAAAAATTTTACTTTAAAAACAGGAAACCATTTTTTGATGCAAATAAACAAACCAAATAAATAAATAAATAAAATAAAACAAAAAACTAAACCTTTTGGGAAGGCAACAACAACTATCTTTGAAGTGTTTTCACTTCAAAGTGGGACAATACTTAACAAAAGGAAAGCTGAGAAGGCTCCTTATTTTTTAACATTTTATTTTGACATAATTATAGGTTCACAGGAAGTTGTAAGATAGCACAGAGAAAAACTATATGCCCTCTATCCAGTTTTTCCTAATGGCTACCTCTTAAATAAATATAGAGCGTTTTCTTAAAAGCACTGACACTGGTGCCTTTGTGAGTACAGCTCTGCCACATTTTCACAAGTAGTTAGCTTCGCCACCACCATGACCACGACACAGACTATCCCAGCACCACCACAGGACCCTCACCATCCCTAACTCCTGGAAACAATTAGCTGGTTCTTTAAGTATATAACTTTTTAAATTTTTCAAAATGTTCTATAAATGAAATCATACAGTATGTGACTTTTAGACATGGACTTTTAAAAATTCAGCAAAATTCCTTAAGATCCATATAAGTTGTTGAATTATTAAAAATTTCTTCCCTTCTAATGCTGAATCGTATTCCATGGTCCAAATCGACTACCACTCTCTGTTTAATCATTCAATTGTTGAAGGACATCTGGTTGTCTTCAATTTGGGGCTGTTACAAATAAAGCTGCTATGAATATCTGGTATACCTTTTCTGTTGAAAAGTTTTTATTTCTTTGGGATAAATAGGAATATGATTATGTCATGCTACCAATGTATGTTTAGTTTTATAAGAAACTGCCACACAATTTTCCAGAGTGGCTGTACATTTTACGTTCTACCAGTAAAACAGGACAAATCCACTTTCTCCACATCTTTTCCAGTATTTGGTATTGCCACTTTTTTTTTTTTTGGCCTTTGTAACATATGTTTAGTGATATCATGTTTTAATTTGCCTTTCTCTAATGGCTAGTGATGCAGAATATCTTTTCAGGTGCTTGTTTGCCATCCGCACACCCTCTTTCGTGACATATTTCCTCATATCAATTGTCCATTTTATGATTACATATTTGATTTTTATAGTTTTGAGAATTCTTTATGTATTCTAGATATGATTGCTTTCTCAATTATATGGCTTGTCAAATATTTAATCACAGTTTGTATCTTGTCTTTTCACCTCTTAATAGGGTTTATTGCAGAATAAAAGTTTTATATTTTGATCAATTCCTATTTATTGAATTTTCTCTTTTATGAACTGTGCCCTTGGTGTTATACCTAAGAACTCTCCATTAAAGTTCTTAACCCCTGATATTTTCTCCTATGTTTTCTTCTAAAATGAATTTGAGCTTCACATTTTACACTCAAACTTTTGAGTTAATTTTTGTATAAAGAGCAAGGTTTATTTAGGTCCAGGCTTACGTCTTTCTGGCTATGGATATTCAATTACTCAGCATCACTTGTTGCATCCTTCCTCCATTGAACTGCTTAGGTATCTTTGTCAAAAATCAATTGGCCAGACTTTTGAGGGACTATTTTTGAGTTCTCTATCTTAATACAATATTTATGCATCTGTCCCTCTACCAATACTGCAGATTTTTTATTGCACCAGCTATATATAAGAATTCAAATCTGGCAGAGTGATTCCTCTCATTTTATTCTTCTTTTCAAAAATTGTTTTGGCTATTTCAGGGCCTTTGCTTTCCACAAATTTTAGAACAATCATGCATATATCTTGCTGGGATTTTCATTTTCATTCAGTTCAATTAAAAAAATTAAAATTTTTTTTAATTTCCTTTGAGATTTCTTTGATCCATGGATTATTTAGAAATGTGTTGGGACATTTTCCTATGTCTTTCTCTAATTAATTTTTCATTTAGTCATATAGTCAGAAAGCATATTCTTTACGATTTTAATTCTTTTAAGTTTGTTAAGGTTTCTCCTATGGCCCAGGATAAAGTGTATTTTGGTATATGCTCTAGGGATGCTGAAAAGAATGTGTATTCTGCTGTTGTTATGTGGAGTGTTCTATAAATATCAATTCACTCCTGTTGGTTGTGGTGTGACTGAGTTCTTCAAATTCTTGCCTATTTTCTGTCAAATATGGACAGTGGGTGTTTAAATCTATGACTACAACTGTGGATATGAACCCTTTCAGTTTTATCAGTTTTGTTTCACATATCTTTGCAGCTTTATTCTTTGGCTCACACATATTTAAGATTGTAGTATCTTCTTGATGGATCGATTCTTTTACTAACATGACCCTTTTTATCTCTAATAATTTTCTTTGTGCTGAAGTTTACTTTATCTGCTATTAATAGAGACAATCCTAAATTATTTTTATGTTAGCACGGTATACCTTTTCTCTATCCTTTTACTCTCAGTATTCCTATATCATTATAGTGAAATGACTTTTTTATAGACAGAATAAGTTGAGTCATGATTTGTTTATCTACTCTGTCAATACCACACTGCATCTATACAACTTATCACAATGAGCTCTTATCAATATTTTACCAGTTGGAGTGAAACATAAAAACTTTACCTCCCTTTAAATCTCTAGAAAAAAATAGTATAAATTTTCTTCTACATACCTTGTGAACTACATTTGGCAGTACTATACTTTTGATTTCAACCATCAAACGGAATTTGCAAACCTGAATGGGAAAAGGAAAGTCTATTTTTTTAATCCATAATTTTGCTCTTTGTTTTGCTCTCTCTTCCCTCCTGACGGTTCAAGAGTCCCCTAACACTTTCTTTTTTTATCATTTCTCTTTTATGTGAGCCTCATTTAGTTAATCTGCAAAGGATAGGTATCATGGTGACATATTCTCAATGTTTTCCTTCATCTGAGAATGTCTTAGTTTCCCCTTCATTCCAAATGATAGTTTCACCAGACATAAAACTAGCAGTTGGCAATTCTTTTCTTGGTACTTGAAAAATGTTCTTTTACTTCATTGTGGCCTCCATGTTTTCTTTTTTTT
>PVIY010054198.1:0-14336 GCA_004026745.1 Myrmecophaga tridactyla | reverse complement strand
TGTGAGCCTAGGGGAGTGTGACCACACAGGGAGTGTGAACTGCACCCCATAATCCTGAACTACTTCCCAAGGGTCAGCAGATGTGGAAGAGTTTTGATTTTTATTAAATTCTTGATAAATTCGTGTTCTTTTATTTGTGTTTTTCTTGTCCTAGTGGATAAAGCAAAGAGGAAATAACCGGATTAAGTGTACATTTCATGCATAGACTCTGCCTAACTAACATCCTCTGTCCACTGAGGAAAATCCATGTGCTTGCTGTCAGTTCATACTCGCCAGACACCGTGTGTCCCCATTCTCTTCCTTGCTGTGACCACTGGTCCCTGAACCTGCCCTGAGACTCCCGAGCCTGGCTGGGCGCGGTGGGAGGGGCCAGCTCCTTCCAGGGGCTTCTCCTGCGGGTCTGGACGCGTCAGTGGGGTCTCTGCCCAGCTGTCCCCTTCCCCCAGACCATCTGCCAGGCCCCTGTCTGGGGCTGCCGGGGCCCACCCGCGGGCGCCGCCTGTGAGAGTGACCCTGAAACTGATTTATCTACGTCTAAGCATTGGCATTCGCTGTCTCATTCCACGCTGCAGCTCATGCTGTGATTACTGTCTCACTCTAACAACAGCCTCCTGCCTCTGCCTTTCCCAGAGCATTAGCGTTTACTTAGAATGATAGAGTTTGCACTGAAGCTCCTGATTTCAGGGGTCCATGACCCACCTGGGGCTGCAGACTCCCGGGTCTGCTCTGGACAACCAGAAGTGTCTCCTGTCCTTCGCCTCCACCTCCTTACGTGCTCCCGCTACTCTCTGCCGCCTTCCACTCTTAGTCTCTCTAAATTGGCTCTGTGGGCAAACCTCAGCTCCACATCAATCAGCTAACCAATTAATTTACCCCAGGGATCTTCACTGAGCTCCTGTTCATTGTCAGGCCACGACAGCATGGTTTCACAAACGATCCTGGCTGGGCAAGGGTCCATGAGGTTTGTTTGCAGGCACTTATAACCATAAGGCACTGTAATATCACAATGCAGTGAAATATCTGCTCCAGGCCTGTGCATGGCCCAGTTTCTGCCACTGCTTATTGTCTCTGAGCGGACATGGAGAAGTGACCATCGCCACGCCAGTGGGAGGGGGTGTGGCAGTTCCAGCAAAGGGGAGAGTGCATTTAGGTGGGGACACCGGGTGGGTATCTTGGAATAAGTGGCATTAGAACAGGGTGGGATGGCAGCTGCTTTTGCAAATGCAGAGCTCTGTGGAATGGGAATTTCTTGAGGGGCTTCTCCTGTGCCAATAAGGACTCTGATGAAAACACCAACAGAAAAATGGGCAGGGTGGGCTGAGCCACTTGTCTGGAGCAGAAGGTATCAGTCTCCTAAGGATGCTGTAACAAATCACCAAACACAGGGTGGCTTAAAACAACAGAAACTTGTCGTCTCACAGTTCTGGGGCCAGAAGTCTAAAACCAACATGCTGGCAGGGCTCCCTTTGGAGGGGCTGGGGGAGGGTGGGGGATGAGGTGGGATGGGGACAGTGGGGAGCAGGTGGGGCGGGTCCTTCCTGCCCCCCAGCCCTGGTGTTTGTAGCATCTTCAGCAGTCCTGGGTTTGTGGCCGCGCCCTCCAATCAGCCTCCATTCTCACCGGCCTTCTCTCCCCTGTACCCTCGGGGTCTCTGTGCAGATCTCCATGTTCTCTCTCTGTAAGGACACAAGCCATGGAATTGAAGCCCTGTGCTAATCCAGCATGAGCTCAACTGTAACGGATCCATCTGCAGAGACTCTATTTCCAAACACGGTCATATTCTCAGGTGCTGGGGATAGGGCTTCAAGGTATCTTTTGGGGGACACAATTCAGCCCATCAGAGTATCTGAAGGAAGTTAGGGGAGAATCAATTGGAGAAGTGGGGCAGATAGCACAGTGCTGAGAGTGTCAGAGTTTCAATTTGTCTTCCATGCACTGTGTTAGTCAAAGAGAATGGACCCACTGCCGTAAATTTCTACCAAAGACACAGGGACTTATTTTAAACTTTTCCTGCCCCCTCACTTTCCTGGCCCTTTTTTTGCCCTTTATGGCTTTTGTGCTAGAAGGTGACACTTTTGCAGAGAAGCCACCTTCTTTGTCTGTCAAAGTGCCACAGATCCTGTGCACATTTGAGTTTTCAGAGTAGCATAAGCATTTGATCCTGAGGAGGAAACAGGCGGATGTGCTGCCGCGGGCTTTGTGGGCATGTGATCTGCCCCTCGGGGAAGCCAGAGCACCGTGCAGGCTGGTTTCTCAGCTGGGCAATGCCACCCCTCAGTCACATACTTCAGCTGAAGAAGCTGGCAGAAGCACCGCCTTCTCCCTGGTGGGGAGGCGGGCCACCTGTCCCCAACTGCCGTCCCCTCTGGCATCGTGCAGGGATGAGTTGTGTTCTCTGCCTTTTCAGTGCTTTTCTCTATGGTATTTTTTGGGAGGTAAAATTCAGTATGTCACTCACCAAATTAGGGATTATTTGCATACTTTTAGAAGCCAAGTCTTAGCCCAAAAGAGTAGTGGTGACCTTGGAGGTGGCATTTGCTTTTGTGTGATGTCAAAGGACAGACATATTTCCAACATCCTTAGGCATGATGTGACCACTAGTGGCTTGATAAGGTCACATGAATGCCACTCCCGGGCAGCCATACTGGCTCCTGGAAGGCAGAGAGTGCAGGATCTGGGCCCATCAGAGAGTCTCCTACACTAACTCTTAAGACACAGAGGAGAAGAAGCATCATTCATGCCTCACCAGCATGGAAAACCCTTTACAGCACACACCTCTTTTAGATTCTTCATATCCTTTTTACATCTTATGTGCACAAAGTACAAAGGAAGTGCTGGATAAATATGCATTGAATGAATGGCCCAATGATGGGATTCTGTTGAAAGGTCATCTAATAGGCATTTGTGCTGGCCATCATATAGGAATCTTCGGCTCCCTGTTTCTCTAGGAAGGGGCCTGCCTTACTCTGTGAACTGGAATTTATTCTCACCATCTTCTTGGCACTCCTGTGGCACTTAACAGTTTGCAAGGTGTTTCCACTTGCATTTTTCAGAGTTTCAAGGAAAACATATTAAAAACAAGAAATGTATACTTTTGATATGTTTCAAATTTAATTACTCTTTTTGTCACCTGTTTATTTTTTGGCCACATTTTTTCTCAGCCTCAAAACTGTAAGCTATTAGATTCCCATGGCTAGGTCAACCCATTTCTTGGTATTGCTTTAAGCTGCCTAGGAAACTAAAACAGATTTTGGTACCAGAAGTGGGGTGCTGCTATTGTAAACACCCAAAATGTGGAAACAGCTTTGGGATTAGGTAATGGAGAGAGGCAGGAAGAATTTTTAGGTGTTTGCTAGAAAAGACCTATATTGCTTTGAAGATATTGTTAGTAGAAATATGGATGCTAAAGGTACTTCTGCTAGACTTAGAAATGAAGAATGTGTCATTGCAAACTGGAAGAAAGGTGATCCTTGTCTGAAGGTGGCAGAGAACTTGGCAAAATTGAGTTCTGATGTCTGACAGGCAGAATTTGAAAGTGATGAGCTTTGATATTTAGCTGAGGAGATTTACAAACTAAATGTGGAAGGTGCAGCCTCGTTTCTCCTTGCAGCTTATAATAAGATATGAGAAGAAAAAGATAAGCTGAGAACTGAGCAGGTGGGCACAAAGACACCAGAAATTGATGGTGTTTTAGTTTGCTAGGCTGTCAAAAGCAGATACCATGATATGAGTTGGCTTAACAGTAGTAGTTTATTAGTTTACGTTCTGAGGTTGAGAAAAATGTCCAAATCAAGGCACATGGCAGCGTCTGCTGGTCTCTGTCTTCTTTTCTGGGTTTCATTGATTTCTGCTTCTTGCTTATGTGGCTTTCTCTCTCTTTGCCTAAATTTCATTCCCTTATAACGGACTCCAGTAAAAGGACTAAGACCTGTCCTGGAAAAGGTGGGTCATGCCTTAACTGAAGTAGCCTCATCAAAGATCCTAGTCACGATGTGTCCACACCCACAGGAATGGGTTAACTTTAAGAACATTCGGTAGTATGTACAGGTTCAAACAAGATCCTAGTCATGATGTGTCCACGCCCACAGGAATGGGTTAACTTTAAGAACGTTCGGTAGTATGTACAGGTTCAAACCACCATAGTTGGCTTAGAAAATTCTGAACTTCCTGAAAGCAAGTGCCCAGAGAATAGGCTCCATGTGAGAGTTTAACTGAGCATGGATCCAGTCGGCCATTTCAGTGTAAGTCAAGACTGAGAATGCAGTGATCTAGAAAGGATTTCTGGAAAATTCTTTTATCTGATGGTTTGGATCCCAGTGTACTACAAAAAAAAAAAAAATTTTTTTTTGCAACATTTTTATGACCAGAACCACTTATAGCCTGGACTAAAGGGAACCAAAAAAGGGATATATTGAAGGAAAAATGACCTCAAAGGCAGAACCATGGAAACTGAGGTCTGGATTGAAAATAACTTCTTGGGACAAGAGAATGAGGCCAGCCAGGTGTGGGGAAGGGTGAGCCTGCCCTGTCGTTTGGAGAGGGCAGGCTTTCTACCCCATTGTTCAGGGAGAGTGCTACCACTCCAGTTTTCTCAGATGCCTGGGGCATTGTGGAGAATTTGGCTGTTACCCCTAGGCCAATGGAAACTTCATTGCAGTATTTGGTGAGAGCATGGCCACTGCCAAGCACTTGGAAAGAGTTTGGGCTGCCACTCCATCAGGGCTGGAGGACAAAACATCATTCTGAAGAGGAAAATGACTATCAGACCTTGAAATCTAATGGTGTGTGCCCTGCAGCGTTTTAAAATTGTTTGGGAGCAGTGATCCCGTTTTTCTTCCCATTTTTCCCTCTGGAATGGGGATGTTTACCTTTGCCTGTCCCTTCTTTGCATATTGGAAGCAGGTTACTTGTTCTGTGGGTTTCACGGGTCCACAGACAGAAAAGAATTTTGCCCCAGACTGACCACACCAATTTTGATGAGACTTTGTACTAAGTATTGTTACTGAAATGACTGAAAGTTTTTGGATATTGTGAGGAAATAAATATTTTTTGTGTATAGAAAGAACATGTCTTTTTTGGAGTCCAGAGGGTAGAATGTAGTAGTTTGATGCCATGTGTGCCCCAGAAAACCATGATCTTAAGGCTCATCCATTCGTGGGTGTGGACTCATTGCAAGTGGGATCTTTTGATGCTCCTACTTCATCAAACTTTAGTTAAGGTGTGCCTAATCTCAGTCAGGATGGGCCTTAATCCTGGAGTCCTTTATAAGAGAATGAAATTTAGACAAAGAGTGAGAAAGACGCAGAAGACAGAAGCTGAAAGCAATGAAACCTGGAAGAGAAGGAGAAATCAGCAGATGCTGCCCTCTGCCTTGCCAGGTGGAGAGGAGCTGAGGATCACGGGCAGCCAGTCTCCAGGAAGAAAGCATCACATGGATGAGCGCACCAGCCACTCTTATCTGGTCTCTAGTGTGATTATGGGCACATGTTTGTGAGATTCATGTCCTGGGTGCGGCAGGACTGAGTGAGCCTAAAGACCCATGGCATTGGGTCTCTGTGAGTGGAGTATTCAGCCTACAGGAGGGGTCACAGGGCAGGGTCAACCATACCCCCAGGGCATCTATCAATGACACTGACTTGGTGACAGGGCCACCTGTCCTTTAAATTCCTGTGTTGTAGTAACAGTCCAGGCAGACACATGACAAGCAGGCTGGGCATGAAAGGGGGGGATTAGAGATGACAGCGGCAGGTTGTGAAGTCAGGCTCACCTGGCTTCTCACCCTATTAAACCTTTGCACAAGTCACTTACCCTCTACAAGCCTCAAAGTTCAAGTCTGTACAACAGAGATAATATTGTATAACTTCTAACAGGAGAAAACGATATAGATGATGACTGGCATCTAATAAGCAGTCAATAAAAAACAGGCATGTGCATGCATGGGCTAATATGGCCTGATATGGCCTATCCAGCTGTGGTTAAGAAGTACCCGTCTGCTGTAAACGTGAAACTGCTCTCATCCCAGGCACTTTACAGAGCCTTTCAGAGCAAGTTGAGAATATGTAAGGAGAGCGAAAAAGAATAATTTTAGGGATGCTGGCAGTCTCTTAGGGAAATATATGTATTTTCCCTTTCTTATCTGTTGTCGTAGCACTTGAACTTCCACTACTAGAGAGCCATTTCTTCTGGGAAACTTTGGACATGTAAGGAGCTCCTGTTGAAGGTCGAGTAAACACTGCATTTGCAGAGTGCCCTGTTACTGCTATTATTGGGTCAGAGTCTCGGGCGGAGCCATGCCTGAGGGGACCAGGTCCTGCTCAGGCCGCTGGAGGATGCCAAGGTCATACCCTTTCTTTCTCTTCGTCTGGCTGTGGCTGTGGACACGTGTGCAGCACTCCCTCCAGCCCTGTCGGTCAGCTTTAATCCTCATCACGCCATTTCCCGAGCACCCTTGTACAACCTTCTTGGTTGACATAACTCGTGATTTCTACTCTCCACAGTCTGGGCTGTGAAGTGGGTCACCAAGAGGGGCATGTTGGCTCTTCCAGTGGTGGGCTGAAGACCCAGTTATGATATTGTGAGGCTGAAAGCGATGTTCGCGGTCCAGAAAGCTTCTTTAGGACTTGAGTCGCCGTTTTGGGGATTCTTGTAGTGTCTGTCACAACTCCTTCACACAGCTTATAAATGATGTGGAAAAACCTGGAACATTGTAAAGCGGGGATTGTTTCTCAGAGTTGTGAGGCTGTGAGAAAATGATGTTTGTTTTCGGAAAGGAGTTAGCCAGTGTTGGTCTGAGTTCTGCACCTGAACTTCCCTCAACCTTGTATTTGCTTCATTACTTTCCCATCTCTGACTCTTGTGTGGGATGTAAACTCATCCTTCTTATGTAGATGTCTTAAGTCTTTGCTTCTTGGCTCAGGGCAGAGGCTCTCATGCCTGGCTGCCCACTAGAATTGCCCAGGGAGTTTTAAATCTTATAGATCTGCTGCCTCGGCAGAGCTCTGGGGAACCCAGAGGGCAGGCAGGGGTGTCCACATGTGGGAGAGGGACCTGGAGGGGAGGTGAGGGCAGGTCTAGAGATGAGCTTTAATTCTTCCCCACACCCTTTGCAGCATTTGTTCATGTATTTGTTTTGTCTCACCTTTTAGCAGGACACTGTTGTATTTCCAGGACTCAGAGCAGTGCCTGCCACCCAAGAAGCTTGCAATAGTTATTTTAAAAATGAATAAGCCTAAGGTTTTGTGTTTACACCAGGAATGGAGCTTTTGCTCAGATATTGCTAATTGATGTGTGCTTTCTCCTGGATTCAGAGGCCAGTTCTTGTCTTTGTTTTCAGCCTGCTATGACAAATACCACACGAGGGGTTGGCTTCAGCAACGGGAATTTATTGTCTTGTCATTTCAGAAGCCAGAAGGCTCACTTCCTTCTGGACATGATAGCCTTGTGGCTGGCCTGCAGTTCTTAGGTTCCTTGGCTTTCCAACCACATGGCGATGTCCACTTGCTCTCTTCCAGATTCTCGCTGGCTCTCAGCTCCTGGCTCCTCCATGAGGCTTCATCTCACTAGATCTGAAGTTTTGTTTATAATGGCCTCCAGTAGTCTGGATTAAGGCCCACCTTTGTGCAGTTGTGTGACACCTTAGCTAGCATAACAACCCCAAGTGGTCCTGCTGATGGTGGGCTCACACCCACAGGAATGCGGACCGACATCAAGATGCTGTCTAACTTAGGTGACTCAATCCACCACAGTCCACCCTCTGGACCCCCAAAGACATGCTATTCCCCCATGCAAAATGCATTCACTGAATCCCTATAGCTCAAGACCCTTTAGTCATTTCCGTAACAGCTCGAAGCCCAAAGTTCAAGACTTGGCCTGTTCTGGGCAGAGTTCCTCTCCATCTGATGGATGTGTGAAGTCTAGAAAATAAGTTATCTGCTTCCAATGCACAATGGTGAGTCAGGCATAGGATAAACATTCCCATTCCAGAAAGGAGAAACTGGAAGGAAAACAGGGGTCATAGGCCCCAAGCAAGTCTGAAATCTACCAGGGCAAACTCCATTAGATTTCAAGGTCTGAGAGTCATTTGTTGATTGATGCTTTGCCTTCTGGGCCTGTTTTTGTGGCAGCCCCCACATCCCCACTTCCAAGTGCCAGGTCCTCCTGCTCTCCCTAAGTGCTTGGGCCTCTCCCTCTACCCCCTGATTACTGGAGTGGTTGCCTCACTCTGCCAAAGTATCCTCACCTGAAGTATAGGCCCACACTCGTAAGCATTAGGTTGGCAGCTGAACTCTCTCTGAATACCTGGGAATGGACCCTACTCTCTCTGAGCTTTGGGGTGGCAACTGAACTCTTCCCAAATATTCTCCATGTGCAAGGGCAAACACACCCCTTCCCCACATGTGGGCAGCCTCCCTCTCTTGGCCCCATGAGTTCTTTCTTGGTTAAGTCCTCAGCTTCTATGATACTGCCCTTAAAGTCACTCTTCTTTCAGTTCATCCCTTCTCTGTCCTTTTCAGTCCAGACTAGCAGTGGTTCTACTCATATAAATTTTGTAAAAACATTGTTAGTTTTGCATGCAGTTCAAGGGGGTCTAATACATCAGACAAAAGGACCTTCCACAAATCCTTCCTGGAAAACTGCATTTCCAATCTTGCCTTCTTCTGAACTGGCTGACTCAATCCATGTCCAGCTACACCCTCTTTAGCATAGAGTTGTCCACTTAAACCCTCATGCACAGCCCTGTCCTCTGGGGACTCACTTCCAAAAGCTCAGGGAGGGCCCTGCTAGAGCCACATCTGGCCCCATTCTCAGGGCATGCTATCTGGATAGGCTGAGAATTTTCAAAATTATCCATTGCTGTTTCTTTGTGCATAATAGTTAAATCCTCAGTTTATCTCTTTCCTCCAGCATTTACTGTATGCTCTGAGGAGAAGCCAGTCTGCACCTTTTACACTTAGCTTGGAAATCTCCTCAGCTAAATATCCAAGTCCACCACTTATAAGTTTTGCTTTCAATCTAACAACTGGACATTATTCCACCAAGTCTCTGTTACTTTGTAACAAGGATCGCCTTTCCTTCATTCATCATTTCCTTCTCAAGTCTCACTGGAAGTAAATTTTAACATCCATATTTCTGCTGACAAGCTCTTCAAGGTAATCTAGGCTTCTAGCCTCTATCCATGACCCAACTTCCCTACATTTTAGGTGTTTGTAATGGCAGTCCACTCCCAGGACCAAAAACTCTTAGTTTCAAATCTGCTATGACAAATACCTTGCAATGGGTTGGCTTACACAGGAAATTTATTGGTTCATAAATTGAGGGACTATAAGGCTTGCTTCCTCCTGGGGCTGGTGCATCCTGGCTGGCAATCTGTGAACAGGTCTAAATTAGAGTACATATTTCAATCCAGCACCACTCTCAACAAGGTTCTGAAGTCGTCCATAGTCCGTCTCAAGTATTTTCCCCTGGTTTAAAAAGTAACTTTCTGTACATACGTTGTTGGGTTTTTTAGCTGAGAAAATGGAGGCTAAAGTAGATAAGCAAATTATATTTGCCCATTCAATCTTTTATCCATTCACTCAAAAATAGTCATTTGAATTTAAACTATAAGAAGCAAGATGGCGGCTCTGCCCACCACCCTCAAGTGTGGGGACCTGGGGCTGTATGTGGACTCACTGTGCGTCTCAGTGTGCATTTGTTGAGTGTAATTCCATGGGGCCATAGCACGTACGCGGTGCCTCTAAGGTGAAGGATGACCACTGCTAGCATAGATCCCAGGTAGAACACTGAGGCTGAAGGGGGGCCTGTTGGTCCATCCCAGTGGCCTTAGCTTTACCCAGCAGGAGCTCGAAACCCTGAGAGGACAGCAGTTTGCTCTCCATGAGTGCCTGTCAAGGGGCGTGGAGAGGCAGGCTGAATGCCCCAGGCCTCACGAGCCTGTGTGGCAAAGCCGGACTCGCGTGTGTGTGGGTCAGATCAGAACCTTCTGGGCCGGCAGTCCCAGGCCTGGATTTTACTGGCTTGGGGAGCATGGTGTACCCCATATGATAATACATGTTTGCCTCATGATGACTGCAGAGACATGGGTTCCACAAGGTGTGCAGAGAGGACCATTTCATAAGATGTCTAAGAGGAGCCTCTACTTCTTTCCCCACTGCCCTGTATCAGTCCCTGAGCTGAACCCCATAAGCTAATGTAAGGCCTTGCTTCTGACACTGAGTTAAATTTAGTAGTTACTGAGTGTGGGGATATAAAGACACGTAAAACATGCTCCAGCACTCCTTAAGTACTGCTTACTCTGAGGAAGAAGCATTACAGAATCTTGAATTACCTTGAATTGTAGACACTGGCTGTCGGGCACATCTTACCTTGTAGGAGACAGGGAGCTTTTACTTGCTGTGAATTGCTGTGAGATGAAGGCATCAGCTTTTTACTTGATGGAAACTCTTGTGGAATTTTCTAGTGGGTTATAAGTACCCAAAAGATTCTTTTGGTACTGGGGATGACTGGGGAAGACTGGGGAAGAAATGGGAGGGAAGCACCATGCCTTATCCCTCCCATATTTTCAGATTCAGTAAGGTTATAATAGATTTAAATATAAATAGATAGGATAATGATATAACATTTAAGTTTTCTGTGGAGTTAAAGCATCCATAGCAAGGTTTGATTTTCCTAACCAGTTTCTACTTTCTATGCCTTATAGTTTGTCCTAATGGATCTATCAGCAGTAAAACATCCCACCTATAAGCCACACTCTCAATGCTTGCTGCACACCAGCAGGGCTGACGTGTTTTACATCAGGAGAACTGGAAGTTCATTTCTTACATTTATGGAGAAGAGAGAGGAAAAGAAAGACTTTAGAAACAGATGTTAAACTCACAGAAGCAGTGGGAGATTCAATTTACACTGGGACTGGGACACTATATATATATATTTATTATTATTATTTTTCCTTCATGGGCAGTCACCGGGAAACAAACCTGGGTCTCTGGCATGGCAGGCGAGAACTCTACCTGCTGAGCCACTGTGGCCCGCCCAATATGTATATTTTTAATAATAAAGTATTTCCAGAGCAGTTAAATTTACAGAAATATTGCACAGAAATGCAGAGAGTTCCCAGACCCCCCCATCCTGTTTTCTCTATCAGCATCTCGCATTAGTGGGGTACATTTGTTACGATTGATGGACGCATGCTGTTGCGCTATTGGTAACTAAGTGTAGAGTTGGCCTCCAGGGTTCCCTCTCTGGGTTGGACAGTTGTATGTTTCTGACAAGTGTGTGACATGTAGTACTCACCATTATAGTGTCATTCAGGACAGTCTCACTGCTCTGAAAACGCCCTGTGCTCCACCAAGATATGCTTTTTTCCCCAATGTTTCATGGAAGGAACAGGACGAAGGTACAACCGCCAGAACAGTGGGTGTGTCTATTTCTAGACCTCTTCCTGTCCCGCCCAGGTCTCACTGGGCCCAAAGGTGCCCGAGACTTCGTCGGCGTCACCAGCCACCCCCTCCCCTCTCTTCTGGGGGAAGGTGTATGGTTGATGAGGGGACCTGCAGTCCTGAGGAGGTGGGGAAGGGGTGGGCCAGGTCCAGTCAGTGAGGAAGCCTGCGATGAGCCCGCTGTATTCCTGAGACTCACGTCATGCCTGGCACACGGCAGCAGCTTTTTAAAATGTGTTAGATGAATGCACGTGTGAAGAACTGCCTAGAAAATCATACCAAATCTTTTGAAGAAGTTGTGACTTAATAAGTAGGACTTGTGATGTTTAGATGAGTTTCTTGGTTTAGTCTAATACTTTGCATGCAGCTGGCACACAAAAGCATTTGTTGTCCAACCCCTGGATTGGATATTGAGATAGGCATTATAGATTTTAGTTCTTCACATGCATTAGAGAAGACTGAGAACTCTGTTTTTTTTTAGGAAAGCATGCCTCTTGTTTTAGTTTGCTAGCTGCCAGAATGCAACACACCAGAGATGGATTGGATTTAATAAAAGTGGATTTATTTTGTTAGTTCTTCAGAGGAAAGGCAGTATAACTTTCAACTGAGGTTCTTTCTTACGTGGGAAGGCACAGGGTGGTCTCTGCTGGCCTTCATTCCAGGCCTCTGGGTTCCAACAACTTTCCCCAGGGTGATTTCTTTCTCCATCTCCAAAGGCCTGGGCTGAGCTGCGAGTGCTGAGATGAGGAATGCTGAGCTGCTTGGACTGTGCTGCATTGAGCTCTCTCATTTAAGCACCAGCCAATTAAGTCAAACGTCATTCATTGCAGCAGACACGCCTCCTAGCTGACTGCAGATGTAATCAGCAACAGACGAGGTTCATGTGCCATTGGCTCACATCCACAGCAACAGAACTAGGCACGTTCATCTGGCCAAGTCGACTCCTGAATCTACCTACCACACCTCTGTTTTTATTTTCCACTTTTTAAATTTTTGTAGCTGTATGGTGGGGTTCGCATTTCACTCTTTTTCCATGTGAATATCCCATATTGCAGCACCATTTGTTGAATTTTTTTGTTTGTTTACTCATTGTTTATTTGGGAAGTGTATGGGCCAGGAATCAAGCCCGGGTCTCCCGCATGGCAGGCAAGAATTCTACCATTGAACTACGCTTGCATCTCCTCATTTTCCATTTTTAAGAACAGTTTTATTTTTTTGAGAGTAAAAGCCATTTCATCTAAAACTGTAGGTACTCTAAATTCATGATTCCCAGCTCGTAGCATATTAACTTGCTTATTCCGTCTTTTGTAAATACAGATCTTGGATTGACTCTGTACACATCTAACGAGCCCATCACCGAGAGCTGTGTGCTTGTATCTGGGAGAACACTTTTAGGGCTGGGTCGGTGTGTTTATTTTCTGACAGCACATGGGCAGCAGGTGGAGCAATAAATAATTTCTCTCAGCAGCTATAAACAAAGACAATTTTTGGTTTTGCATTTGTAAAGAAGATGAAGTGCGTGCCAGTGAAAAAGGAGCGTAGCTGAAATGAAATAGCTGGGGGAAATAGGAGCTGAGTTGCCAGTGGTAAGGAAAGTGAAGGCCTTTTTATTCCATTTTCTAAATTTTATTGCTTGGTAGTTATACACACAAGCCCATTAAATAATAAGGCAAAACAATTGAATTCATTTGCACACTAAATTGATTTGAAGGAAAGCAGTTAGAGACTAATTGGTGGGGAGAAATCCTCGCCTCTGGGTCATTAGTTAATTATTGACATATTTACTGTTTCTATGAATTCTGACTCACTGAAAACCATACAAAGGACACTTTCAGACAGTAGGCTGTTTTTATTTGTCCATTTCTCCCAGCTAGTTTTTGTGTCTGTAAAACTCTGTTTAATTTCCTGGCCGCTAAAACAAATGCTATGCAGTGGGGTTGGTGTAAACAGTGGGAGTTTACTGGCTTTTGGTTTTGAGGCTAGGAGAAGTCTGAATTCAAGGTGTCGTTTAGGTGATTCTTTCTCCCAGAGGCAGTGGCATCCCAGGACAGGGTGCCAGCCGTCCTTGCTTCTTGCTTTTCATCCATACGGCAGCCTCTCCTGGCTTCTCCTTTCCCCTTCGGTTCCCCTTCGGTTCTGGCTGCTCCCTCAGGTCTGGGTTTTGTTCTGCTTCTAAGGGCTCCAGTAACAGGATTAGGGTCGACCTGCCTGGGCTGGGCACACCTTAAATAGAGCACCCTCATCAAATGGTCCTGCCTGCAATGGTCACAGCACAGGCATGGGTTAACTTTAAGAACATGTTTTTCTGGGGTGCATACACCTCCAAGCTACCACTTACTGTTCAGTCACAGTTAGAACTCATATTTCTCATCCTTGTCACATAACGAAAAGTCAGTAGTATGCCATATGGTCTCTTTCTGCATAATGAATTACTTTTTTGGTTGCTTTTTAAAACCATCTTGCACCTGATGGCCTGGGCAAGAGGGGCCACAGGTGCTAATGCTTCAGAGGACAGGCAGGCGAAGGTAAAGGCGAAGCTGGCCATGTGTCCTCCAAAGGTGAGTTATGGCCGTGGGAGGGTGGGGGCCTGCTGGAGCCAGATCTGAGACATCAAGAAGAGCTAGACCTTGGAAATTCTGCATGAAATGTTCCTACCTTTCAATTTAGGCCAGCATGTCTTTAAACGCCCTGAGGACCCCCCCACCCCCACCCTGGCTGTCACTGGCTGCCCTCAGAGCTCTGATGTACAGGCAGGTGAGAAGGGAGGGGCCTGAATCCTCCACCCAGCCCTCCAGCTTCATGAGCCAGGCCTCAGGCAACTCACTTTTTGGCTCAGGACCACTTTCAAAATGAAGGGTTTTGGTCAAATCATTTGTCTTATGGATTTAACTGAGTCCC
>PVIY010054197.1:0-14343 GCA_004026745.1 Myrmecophaga tridactyla | reverse complement strand
TCTCTCTAAGCCCAACTCTGCAAGTGAACTCAGTGCTCTCCCCCCACGTGGGACATGACATCCAGGGGTGAAAGTCTCCCTGGCGGCATGGGAGATGACTCTCAGGGATGAGTCCAGTCCTGGCACCGTGGGATCAACAATTCCATCCTGACCAAAAGGGGGAAGAGAAGTGTAATAAGGTATCAGGAGGTGAGAGAGTTCAAAGAGAGTTGAGAGGCTACTCTGGAGGTTCCTCTTAGGCAATCTTCAGTTAGACATCACTATCTATCAAAACTTGCAAAACCCCAACCAAAATCATTCCAGCCAATCCTAAAGGACACCTAGGGCAATATATAAGATTCTACAAAGGTTCCATGCTCTAGGGTAGCTTTCCAGAAACCTACAACCTCCACATAGTTCCCTGGACCAGAAAGTCCTGAAACCTAGAGGGCCCAGCCTCTTCAGAACATCAACTAGTTCCATCTCTCTACCTCATATTATTGACTACCCCTTCTGACATGAAAAAGTTAGAATAGCCATAGCCCACATACCCCTAAAGAGAGGGATGGAAAGATCAAAGTTGATGGTGGAGTTATACAGAGAAGGTAGGATTTAACAAATGAATATGAATGCTGAATTATTAAATTGATATCCCTTTTAGTCTCCAGTATATTAGAGTAGCTAGAAGTAAAAACCGAATATTGTGGAATTGTAACCCTTACCAAACTCTGAAATTTGTTCTACAACTAATTGCTGTGCAGTGCTTTGAAATTTATTGGTTATATATATATATATATTATTTTTCACAAAAAGAAAAAAAAGTTGATTATGATGATAGAAAAATATTTATTTCTTTTAGCCTCCAATGTTCTGGAGCAGCTAGAAGATAACATCTGAGAGGATGGTATGGTAGCCCCTGACAAACTCTGGGATCTGTTCTGTAACTACTTGTTAAAGAGTGCTTTGAAAACTATTGCTTTTTTCTTCCTTTGTTTTGTATATATGTTATACAATAAAAAAAGGTAATGAGTTCAATTTAATTTCTTGAGGATTAATCACAGTACATATAACAATCAGCTTTTCAGGTATGCTATTTCTGGATTATTTTAAGCTCTGAGAACAGCATTATATGATGAACATTCCAAGATACTGCCACATACATATACACTTGTACCGGTTGTTACTGGATGTTATTATTATGGGTTTCAGCAATACTGTGCTTTTGTGGGTCAAAGTATCAAACATGGAATCTTAAAGATCAGTGACAGATGTTATGGTCTCATAACACTGACATCTTATCTGTGGACTATTTGCGCAGGGATGAAGAGAAAGACCACATAGTCCAAGGAGAATGCCAAAGCTCACCTAATGTACAGATAGTTGATTTATGAGTAAGCAGGCATATAATATGAACGCATGCAAAAAGACAAAATTCCTAATAAATATGCAGAGAGTTACCTCATATCATCCACAAAAATCAAATTCAGGTGCATAAGGTCAACTGGAAAAGAAAATCCCTCATTTGTAAGAAGGAAATATAGGGAAGTATCTTTTCGACAGCTGTGTTAGAGATTGATTCATCAAGAAAGAAAAGCACAAATTAAATAAGGAGCATAATGATCAATTTAACCACAAAAATATTAAGATTTTAATTATCAAAAGACACTATAATGAGAGGGAATCTCTTATCCAAAGGCCCTTGGTGATGCCTGGCAATCCTGGCTTGGAGGCTTGTAAGGCACTGGAGCTGGAATGGGGGACATGGTCTTCAGTCCTGGGTGGAGAATCTAAAGCTGGAGTGGAGGGCATGGTGGAGGCAGGGCCCTGACGAACCTTTGTGGCCACCAGCCAGGCACTCCCTGACCCCATCTTCCAGCTTCACTGAGTCACTGTCCAGTACCTCATCCAAGAGGCCCAGAACTCCCTCCTTTACTAGGTCAATTCTCCGTCCTTTCCTATGACAACCCAAAAGGGCTTCTAGAGCTTCCCTCCTGGTACTTGCTGACATAGGGGTGCGATGGGGGAGCCACTCCTTACAAATCTACCCTTCGGTGGGCCCACTCTTTCCAGCACTATGAGTGTCTGGAGCCTGGTGTTTAGAAACTCTGATGCCAGCCCCACCCGCAAC
Source organism: Myrmecophaga tridactyla (assembly GCA_004026745.1). Lineage (NCBI taxonomy): Eukaryota > Metazoa > Chordata > Mammalia > Pilosa > Myrmecophagidae > Myrmecophaga > Myrmecophaga tridactyla. Next base: position 12,236 of record PVIY010054197.1, on the reverse strand, counting down.
CCCCAGCTAAGGCTGTCTTACCTACTCATTGCGCAAAATATACACTGCACATGCCAAAGGGAGCTGGTGTTTCTCAGCCTCGTTGGTATGAGCAAGGAAAGAGAAGACATGAATAAGCAATAACAAGAATGAAAAAAAGGACCCACATATTCTTACCAGGCCCAAAGATATCATTATCAGTCCACTGAGGATGCTTCATTAGAATCCTCGTGATTAGGTTTAGAGGGTGTGAATCTGACTCCATGAACTGAGGAAGACTGCAAATGACACTTTATTTTGTAATCTGGTTTTCTGCTCATAACACCTTAAACCTGGTTGAAGATGTCATCTAAGTCATAACTGTGTTTCCTCCTTCCACTTTCCCTAGGTGAGCCACACGGCAATTCTGCTTTAATTCCTGCTGTTCAATAGGTGCCAGGTTTTTGGAACATGGCAACTGCCACTTATGAGGGCTCAGCTCCATAGTGATGTTCCCTTCTCCTCTCATTCCACTTCCAGTTGTTGCCTCTCTGAAGTTGTCTGCCTCTTCCAGGGAAGAGCTGGAATAATCCTCATATGTTTAAGATTTTAAAAATAATGTGCAATATTAATATTTGTCTTCTTGCAACTACTACATTAAGATTTTTTTTTTTCAGGGCAGGTACTGGGAATTGAACCCGGGTCTCCAGCATGGCAGGCGAGAACTCTGCCAATGAGCCACTGCTGCACTGCCTTCTATATTAAGTTTTGCAGCTAAAATATCTCCATCCTCATCTCTACTTTCACTTGTGCACAGGTAATAAAAATCTTGGGTGTCTTTTGGTAAAGAAAAGAAAAGAATAAAGATGGAAAGAAATACCTCACTAAAATATAGGTCCACCTCAGTGAAAACAACCTAATTAGTGCTGTAATTCTAACTGCTTGGATATAAGGACAAACTCACCTATTCACTAAGTCTCCTGGTAGAGGTAAATGGAAGGAGTGGAAGGCTTAGTGTTTGTTATTGTTTTAAATTACAAGATGGCGCTGCTGCTCAGTACAGCCTATGGGTCTGAGACTGTACTGGAACGTTCTGTTCTCCTTTTCCTGATTCATATCTAATCCTCTGTCATTTTCCTGTTCATTATAATATGAAACTCAGCCTCATATTTACATATACTTGATAAAATTATACTTCTTACAATATTTAGACTCAGAATATGTTCTTAGAGGTGAGTAATATGGGAAGGGAGATGGTGAGCTGCTGGGGTTGGTTGCATTCCACAAGGTTCATAGGAGTTTCCTCAAAAATTTTTTAAGGGTGTGTGGACCTCCACATCCAGGATTTCAAGACAGGAAGTGGAAAGGGAACACATTTTATAAAACTCATCTTTCCATGTAGTACCAAGTAAAGACACAAAATTTAAATATCTATTCAGAAGCTGCTGTCTGTGCTGGTCAGAAGTGTAGTTGTAGTGGGAGAATTTTAGACGGGAACTTTTGCTGGATCTGATCTGAACCATCCACATGATTTTCTCTTTCCTGGATAGACAAGAAAATCGTGGGTTTATAAACTATACCAAAGAGAGAGCAAAACCTGCCACTTCAAAGCCAGGAGAGGCAGAGACTTTGGTATGACAAAAATAATAGAGGTCAAAGAGAATGCAGAATTCTGAAGATGGAAATGATTTTCAGGCAGGCTGCCATGCTCTGCCATCCTTCTTCAGTCCTTACCTGGAGCAGCCCCACATCTAGCTTATGGCATATTTTCTTCAGCTGCTTATACATTCCTTTTGAAAATTTCCCTATCTGGATCATTTTGGCTTCATTTTCCCCACAAGTTGTCAGAAAATCGTCTTGCCATTTTCTTCCATGTTTTCTAAATATTTATGCTCTTCTTCATGGAGGTATTCATATATTTTTTTTGATATTCCTCACCATCTACAGTTTCACAAAACCCTGCAGTGACATTGGGTTAATTAGCTCATACACCCTGGCTCATTTTCTGCTCCCCTTATCATCTATTCTCCTTTGTCTCATGTCACTTACAGGTGTTCTGTATTAGACCTTTATGCTTCCCAATTCTAAGGAACTAGAAATTTTCTTTCTTTACTTCCTCCTCTCCTTATCATTAATTTATTTTATTGCACCATTACTTCTCCTTCTTTCCCTGAAACCTTCACATTTTCATATAAGACTAGAACAACTCTTCACCAAATCTAGTGATACTCCATTCTCCTTCACGTGCCTATGGAAAAACTAACTTTACACTCTCAGCAAAAACAGCAAATGTATCTACCTCAGGAATATAGAGAATGTCAGGCACAATATTCCTAAATTACCTCCATGTCCAAAACATCTGTGTTCTCACCAGTGCTAAGCTGGGCCTCCCTCTCCCTACCCAAGGCTACACCTGCCCTTCTTTAATGGCTCCATCCTGTCCTGTATCCTTAGAAACAGCATTTTCTAGATGTCTGTTACCCCATAGTCAGTCTCTTCATCTGTCCCTGTCTCCTTGTATCACTCTCTCTGTCTTCATCTCTCTCTGTCTCCATCTCAGTCTGTCTCTCTGCCCCCTCTCTCTTTCACGAACTCACTTTTTCCACATCTTTAACCTTTTAAACATGTGCAATTTTTTCTCACCACTTTTTGGGGGAAAAAAATCAATCCTGTCCTAATGTCTGTGTTAACACTTTTATCCCCATCAAAGCTAGACTTCTCGATCAAATATTTACAGTCATAAAGAATGCCCATGTCTGCAGTTTCCAATCCTTCGGCCGGGTAATGAACACTCTTTTTGATTCCCTACTTTTTCTTGAAAACTCTCCAGTTCTTCAAGACCCTCTTTTCCCTAAGAAAAATATGACTCAGTCTTATATTACTTCAAGTTCCTGTAACCAAAAAAATCAGGATTTAAGGGATAATTTTGATTACTGAATTGTTATCTAAATATTCTTTTTTGTTTTCTGGTATATTAGAGAAGACAGAATGAAATACCTGAAATCTCTAAATTGTAATCCAGCTACCTTGATCTCTGATAATGATTGAATTGCCTTTATCTTCTGCACCTGTGATTATAAAAAAACTTGTGACTGACCTTCATTTGTACCCATCTATTCAGTTTTTTTAATGTTAGAGTCTTGTAACCACTAAAGCCAGCCCCTAATGTTTGTTAATGAAGGGTCTGGGGTCAGCCCACCCCAAATCAAAGTCATCTTGATAACCAAGCCTGCATCTAACCAAAATGGGCCCACCTGACATACGCAGTAGCTTAGACTTTAACCTAAAGTCACCTAAACTCATTCCACCATTTTCTTACACATGTTCTATGACTAAGCATGTAATCAATCTGTCTATGCTCAATAATTAGATCACATCTTTTTTTGTAATAAAACTACCAGAATTACTGCAGTTTGGGGAGACAGGTTTTGGGGCTGGTAGGCTATCTGATCTAGTACATGCCTAGTAATAAGCTTTCTCTCCTTTTGAAATCAAGTGAATCTATTTTTTGTGCTCTTGTGTTCTCTTCCTTGACATAATTGCTTCCATACATTGTCCATACACTGAAGATCTCAAATGGGGCATAATGCTGAGTTATACTTTCTAGCCAAGATATGTTACCAGGCAAAGGATAGTTCTTTCTTCCCAGGAAAAAAAATCAGTGGTTTAAAATGAATTATCATTAATCACACATATAGAGGCCATCATACAATAGTGCAAAAACCAGAAGTATAAGTGGTAACCAGAGCTTGATAGATACTTATAGTCTAAATTTGAAAGTTTAGTTAAAGCTTCTCAGATACCGAGTACAGATTGTTGTAGTAAGTTTGGCTATAAAGAAGAAGGTGAAATAGAGTAATAAACATTTTTTGCTTTTAATCTGTATATTATGATATGGACATAAGTGTATTTAAATATTTAGATGAACGAGGCAGAGAAACATGAGAAAAGGAAGAAAATTTCAGTGAGGAGGGAATAATTGATGGAATAAGAGCCCTGAAGAAGCAACACAGGGAGGTTGTCTGGGACCATTTAGAGGTCTTGGTTTAATGGAAGAGGGCGCCATATAGAATAGATGAGGAGAAAGGACTAGTAAATATTTAAGACAATTTGCAGGTATGGAGCAGCAGAGTTATAAAGTACTTGTCTGATGATGCCAAGGAAATCCTATTTGAAGTTTCTGATGGAGTGAGGTACATGGTCCTTCTACTCTAATATCCCTGCAGGGCCACGTGGTCTTAGGGCAGGTGAAGATCAAGGTTCAGTACCAGAAGATGTGTCCTTTTCTCCACGAGGAGGAGCAGCTCCATCTGGAGATATTGCATAAGGAAAAGGAGGAATTTTCCTACAACTCAAGGACAAAGAAATCAGAATGACCAAAAGAGAAATGCACAGATCACTGCAGATCTGCCACAGCCCAACATGGAGTAGCTCCACAAGAGAAGGGAAGGTCCATGCTCAGAGACAGGAATCCTTCTCTAGGGGACATTGCCATTACACTGACACATTCCCTGCATATGCCATCACTCTCAGTCAAGAGTTACATCCCTTTAACTCCCATCATTATGTTTGTCCAATCACTGATTTATGCACATCCTGGTAATCATTTGGCGATTCTTTTCCCTCTCAGTAGATAACACAAGGCAGTATAATTCAGACTGTGACTGGGGACACTATACAGACAGATTATCTAAAATCAACAAAATTCTGTGGCCAGGGGAGAAGTAACTTGGCTGAGGGAGTTCTCAATTGATGCTCCCTTGTTCTAGCATCACGCTGTTGACTCACACAAGAGCAGATTGCTGCAGAAACTGAGGTTTGCCCCTGGCCCAGGCAAGATGGGGAAAACTTAATAATCAATTTCAGTATACTTTGTAATTACTGTGTTATTTGATTACCTGTTTTAATTGTTATCTAAAAGGTTGGACATCAGCTTGGGAATAAGCTTGGACAATGCCACCATGAATTTAGGTCATCTTGCCTCCTCACACAGTCTCTTCCTGAGTGTTTTCCTTCTCATATCACCCTGAGAATGACATGCTCTTTATAGTTTAGGTTCTGTTATACGTTCTGTTAGTAAGACCACCTACTACTATTTATAGTTTAGGTCAAGTTTTGTTAGTGAGACTGTCTATACTATGACTACCATCATCAAGATATTCCACACATTGTCATGAAAGTTGCAAATCCTTATTACTGCTAAGCTGAAAATTCCATGAGGGTAGGGCAGGATTTGTCCTATTTCCTATGTTCCCACTATCTGATACAGTGCTTAGAGCAAAGTATATCATAAATACATAATAAATGAATGAGTGAATTAGTTGATACAAATAATATTCTACCATTAAGAAAATTTTTCAGTATATAGCTAAAATCAATACTACAGAAAATATTAAATGGTAATATCAATTAAAGGCAAGAAATAGACTTCTAGATTCATAAGCTAAGGAAATTTCATTCTTTTGAGATATGAAATAATTTAACAGAATTTTTGTGCTGTAGGATTGATTTTGGCATTTCCCCCAGCAATATGTAATTTTGCTAGATGAAGATGAAGATCCTATATAAAATGACAGAGAAACAGAAAACAATCCTAGAATCTTGGAGATGGTCAGGATTTAAATTGATATATTTATATTTTGTACTAAACATAAGATGATATAAACTTCCTTCAGCAATGGAAACGAAAAAAACAAGGCTACACTGAATGAATGGTCCAGATAACACAGAATGAAGAATTTCACAATACAATAGTATACTAATGTCTTCATAAAAATAAGGATGGGGGGGCCATGGTGGTTCAGCAGATAGCATTCTCACCTGTCATGCCAAAGACCTGGGTTCGATTCCCGGTGCCTGCCCATCAAAAAAAAAAAAAAAAAAAAAAAAAAGCATAAAATACCCTAGAGTATATTCACCAGATAAATAGTTACTGAAATATTTTAAAACTACCTAATCTGCAATATGCTCAATCCCATGAAATTGAGGGTTTTATTTCTCACTGAAGATACTTGGTGCAAATGAAAACCTCTTGAGGGGATTAGTTAGGGCATAAGCTGCTCTGTTGTATCAAAGACCCCTAAATTTAAGTGAGTCAGAGGGTATGTTCCCATCACATTTCTACCTAAATGCAGGAAGTGGTTAAGGGGAATATTGACATCTTGAACAAATAATTGTTTTCCTGTTTTAAATCTCTGTTGCATAAAACGACTATTTTTTTTCCATGTCCTATCCGGTAGGAATTATAGAAAAAAATACCCTGGACAAGGGGACCTGACTTTAAAGAAATGACTTAGCGATTTTCTACAGCATTTCTGTTCACATCCTATTGGCCTATGCTTAAGCTGATGTCATACTGAGCTGTAATATACATCTGGATTTATAAATCTATGATACATAGAAAAGATTTATTACTGGTATGTAAAAAAATTTAATAACTAGCACATCAGAAGAAATGCCCAAGCTATTGTGTTCAGTAAAAATAAGAGGACCCTCAAAAAAGAGATCCTGAGAGAGCTCAGGAGTTTGTAAACTCTGCTTTTAACTATGCCAAGCTGTTGAATGATTTTTTATTCATTGCATGTTTATGTGAAGGTCATGTGCCAAGGAAACTCTTACTTGTCTTTTGATCTCTTAAATGGATGATTGAAAAATTCTTCTTCAAAATTAAAAAAAACACTTATGAGGAATGTTCCCTTATTCTTTCCCTCTGTACCACTTAGATTCTGCAGTTAACTTTCTCTCTCTTCCTTCCACACATTTCGTGCAGTACTTTAGTAGTTAAAGAGAGAAAGTTTATTATCAGCTTTGTTCTGAACAGTTGAATCTCTCTGTGTTCTCTTAGACTATATAATTTCACCCTCTGGAGCATTAACTGCACTCCTTTCTGCTTTCATTTATCGTTCATGAGCTCTCTTGATTGACAATAAACTTTTTTTTGCTAAACAACAGTCAAAACAACCTAAGTTTCATAATCTTATTTTTGCCTCTTTTCAAATAAAATTTTACAGGGAAATTCTTATTTTGCTTGTCTTTAATTGTATATCAACACAAAATTAGCTACTTTATGAATATTTAGGGTGTGCCTTCAATTTTGGATGTTAGAGAGAGTTTTTATTGAGATTTGGTAAATTTTCTCATTTACACCAAAAGCATATCATTTTAATGAGGCTTTTGGAGATACTGACTACATTTACTCTATGTTTCCGATGTCATGGCCTATAATTGAATTAATATCGACTGGGGCCCACTTGTAATTGAGAAATGAAATCAAGGTGAGACTATTAAGTACCTTGTCAATCAGTTAACCAAAAACCTGGGACTTCCTTGGTTCTTATCTCCAAAGAGGTTAGCTATTCATTAACCTCATCACATTTTTTTTTTTTTTGCTAGAAATTTATAGAGGAAAAAAAACACTCATGGAGGAAAATCTATAGGGAAATTAATCTTAAGGAACTGAGATCCACGTTGAAGTGGACCAACTACTTTTTGTGGATTGAGGATACATATGGAAGAGGAGTCTTTGCATTTGGAGTCAGGCCAAAAATAAGGGAGGACAGGAACAGAGATCATATTGTGTGTGCTGAATTGAGAGAACTTAGCATGAACATCATATTTGGAAGGGTGTTAAATGTGTTAAAAACAGTGCGATATTGCCTTTTTTTTTCTCTTACAGTGTAATAGTGTCTTCCACAATTAACAAATGATTAAGTGCTGCTATAAATGACAAGTCAGGCATAGCAGTCAGAATTGTCTTTGTTATTTTGTTCCTCTGTTTCCAGAGAAGAGAAAGATATTTACAAGAAGCCTCCAGGAAATACAATACATTTTGTCACTCAGTACTTTGAGATTGTAATTATTAGATGGAGTGTTTTCCCATCTGGAATCTGATAGGTCTAAGCACTTAATATTACTTGAGAATTTGAGAAACATGAGGTTTGCAAGACCAAGAAAACACTGCTAAAATAAATCAAAGAAGACTTAAATAAATAGAAGGACTTTCTGTGCTCATAAATTGAAAACTAAATATTGTCAAGATGTCCATCACACCCCCCAAAATTATTGTAGATTCAATGCAAACTTAATAAAATTTCCAACAAATGTCTTGGCAGTATCAGGACCATGTGTAAAATGTCTTGGCAGTATCAGGACCATGTGTCAAGTGAACATTTTCAGAACTAGTGCAAATGCCTGAGGCTTCAAGAAACCTCATATGGCAGGGTTCCCAACCTGTCCGTGCATTACAATTACCTGGAAATTTTGAAAATTCCAAAGCCCAGGCCACAGGCCAAATCAATCCATGAACAATCCCCAGGATGCAATGCAAGCATCAGTAATTTTTGAAGATACCAAGTGATTCTAGCATGCAGATAAGTTTGGGATCCACTGCCATCTAGAGTTCTGGACCTGTCACTTCCTGGCCTGGGTAGGAATATGTAGTGACAACAGATAAAAACAGGTTCTGTCTTTCAACATAAAGTTTTGAAATGGCATCCATGATATTAATAATACTTAATGAAGGGGGCATCTAACACACAGTTACAATACATTGTACAATCAATAGTTGACTCAGGTACTGGGGAACCCCAGAGGAAGGACTACCATCTCAGTCTTGGGTCTCAATGAAGATTAGTGCTTGAGCTGAGGACTAAATTTACTCCTGAGCAGGAGGGGCTTCTGGGCAGAAGCTCATAAGCCCATGGATGAGGCAGAAAGAAGGTGGAGTGCAATGGAGAAATTATAGGCAACTGGGTAGAATTGTATCACAGGTGTGTGAGTGTGCAATGCGGAACTGAAGAAAATTTGGGAGAATCAGCTGGTTCATAAAGGACCTTCTATGATATACCAAGTGGTTTAGGATTTATTAAAAAAAAATAGAGAAGATTCACAGCAATCAAGTGAATAAGTCCAGCTTTGTATTTCAGATATATTAATCTAGAGGACATAATGTAAAGAGCTTATTCTGGGGGCAAAAGATCATTTAGGCTTCTGTAGTAGAAACGCAGGTAAGAAGTTAAAAAATTAAAATGTAAGGTGGGAAAAAACACATTCATGATAAATGAATGAAGTAGGAAGAATATAATCTAGGAATTGTTTCCACGTAGGAAAAAAAGAAGAAATTGCTTAGGGTGACCCCATAAAAGGTAAAGTGAATCATGGGGGAGATGATGGTAACTTTCAGGTTCTGAGGTGTGGAATAAATGAAATTAAATGAGACACTTTGAATGTGACTATGTAACATAGAAGCCGAGATTGCTAACTGTCAACTGGAAGAAAGAGAAATCAGATGAGTCATTAGCATTTATGTATTTAAAACTTGATGAGGAAATTGTCAACTGGTACATTATATAAAGCCAGAAGAGCAAGTGGTCAAAGATAGAATCCTGAGAAAGCCATAACATAGAGGACGAAATAAGGAAAATGAGACAATTAAAAAAACTAAGATAAGTCAAGAAACATCTTAAAGAAAATTGTATGTGGAAAAGCAAATCATAGGGGGCAGCATTAGTAATAAATAAACTGAGTCCTTGCCATGTGCCCTCAATGTGACCAGCATTATAGAATTATCCTCATAACTAATTACAGCTGAGAAAACTGGGACCTGGAGCAGAAACGATGGTCCAGGATCTCCTTTCATCTTTCCTCTGATTAACTCCTAGTGAGAAAGGATTCAGGATTAAGTGAAGTAGCCTGCTATTAATAGAGACTGGAAACTGCACTCTGTTTCAATACAATCAGAAAATTGAATTTTCATTTCCAGCTCAACTCCTGATATGTGCATGACTTTGGTCAGATTTCCTCAAGTTTCTTTTATTGTTTATACATTTGGAGAATTAATTTCCCATTTTTGATTCAGACATAAGACATATTGATCTTCTAGACCCCTGCACACTTCAAACTTTTGGAAGTTCTGAAATCTACAAACTTGTTGTAAAGGGTGAGCCTAAACTCAGTTTTCTTACTTGAGCAAATCAGAAAGGATATCTCTTTGTGAAAAGCTAGGCAGAAATCTAGAGAAAACTGGAAAAGGAAGGAAACGCACTTAGGACCTGGAAAGGAGGTCAGTGGGAACCGCATCCTTCAGTCCAGTCTGGGGCAAAGATCAGTAATTTACACACGTCTCTCCTCTCACCTGCGATCCATGTGCACAGAGATCTGGGAAACACAACTACCACTGACTGCAGTACCACAATCCTCATCAAGAGAAAAATCCCATTAACAGAGGGAGGTGCCTGCAAGACTCACAAGAAGATGATCAAATCAGATTTGAGTGATCATCTAGCTTTATCCTTGGAAAAATGACATTTTGTAGAGAGCTGGAGGGAACTTTCTTATATAAAGTAAAGCAGCACCTTAGCAAATGTTCAGATTAATTTCACATCAATTCTCAATAAATGTGTAGTAACACTGTTCTTTATACACAAGTAAGAACACATTATAGAGGCTCTTTTTTCTCCTAATGTCCTACCCTATCCTTAAATATGTATTTGTAATTCTGTAGATAATAAAAAGTACTAATTTCTTTGCATTTTCCTCTCATAGTATCACTATTCTCTGGTATGCTTATCTTTTTATAATCAAGTTCTTCTGCTTGGCTGTTTTATGATCTTTGTCTTATATGTTCATATAAATTTTAAGAACCAGTTAGTATATCATAACTACTTTAAGGGTCTTATACATACCTCTCTCTCTTTTTTCCTAGTGTAGTGTTCTCAAATGGGAGTGATTTTTCCTTCTGAAGGCCATTTGTTCTTACAAACGGAGATAATTTGGGTTGTCACAACTCAGGTCTCCTATTGGCATCTAGAGGGTAGCTGCCAGGGGATGCTACCAAACATCCTACAATGCACAGGACAGTCCTTCCACCCCCTACTCCCACACCCACTTACAGCTTGTGCAAGAAATATCCAGGCCCAAATATTAATAGCTCTACTGTTGAGGAAAACTGAACTAGAAAATCTTCAGATCAATAATAACGTGTTTAAGCAGCCCGTAACTGAGAACAGTAGGAGTTAGGCATAAACTGCAAACTCAAAATGAGAATAAAAGACTTTAGTTCTAAGATTCATCTAAGACTCTGAGAAATAACTCTAGATGGGTCATTTAACTTCATATGTACTAGAGAACAATATTTTAACTCGGGCTGATTGTTACTGTAAGAATTTTAACTTTCAGTCTGTAAATAACTTTTTACTACTGTGAAAATTAATCTGAATGCATTCTTGAATTCCTTCGCTGCTGTTTATTCACAGTGACATGTGCTAGATATCGAGGACCCTCAGAAACAAGACATGCCAGGTTCCGACCCTCATGAGGGCTAAAGTTTGGTCAGGGAATAAATCACTTAGCTACAGTGTAGGTGGGTGCTGGGAAGGAAAAAACCCATGTTCCTAGAGGGAAATATAGTGAACGGTGACCCCAGGATGGTAAATGTGGCATTTGAACTTAGGCTTGAAGGGAGGTGGCGCTGATCTTTAGGTGGGAAGGAGCTTAGTTAATTCAAGTTACTATAAATAGACTTTGAATCTGGAGGGAGCATCAAACAAAAGAGGAAGGAAGTGAGCAGGGGCTCAAACACTTAGAGTTCTATAGTCTTCATTGTATATTTTAATCTGGAACAGATCTCCCCACATCTTTCCTGTTTGTTTGTTTTTTCCTGATGACCTGTGGTGTAAGTTGAGCAAGATGCAGAGAAAGAGCAGAACCTGGAGGGTTCTCATGATAAGCATTGGCTCCAACATCAACATCTTCCATCCAACAGAATGAAACAGGGTGGTCTAAATTCCTGAAGGTTATTTCTAATGAAAAAGAAAAAACAAAACCAAAAATAAAATGTTTCTCCTTTGCTATGTATATGAATTATGTGTACCAGGGAGAGAAAATCTTGAGGCAAGGTTTCATATTTGTTAGACAGTGTCCAATAAATTATTTAGGATTCTTTTCTAGGATTAGAATTACTGGGTCAGTGGCTGGCATGCTGTTAAGGATTTTAATACATTTTTCCAAAATGTCCTCCATTAATCTCATACAAATCCCTCAGAAGTGTGTGCCCAAGTATGCACTTTGTACTATCAGTAATATTGGGTATAATTATCTTTTCTCATTATTTTCCAATTCCATAGCTGAATAATGATACTTGACTTACTTTCTCAAGGAATTGAATACATTTTCATAAATGTAATGGATGGTACTGATTTTTTAATAATAATGAATATGTTAACATTTAATCAGAATTTGTATCAGAAGCATAAATAACACATTGACTCGATCAAATAACT
>PVIY010054196.1:0-14335 GCA_004026745.1 Myrmecophaga tridactyla | reverse complement strand
TGCCCTTGACAGGGAGCTTGAAGAGGCCCAATCCCAAGACACTCCTATCAGACCAAGCAACCCCTCCACACCCCACCCTTTCCCACTGGCCACAAGGCCCAGGGTCAGGGCTCTGAGCTGCAGGGGCAACCCCCTCTCAGCCCTGCATGAGTCTAGAGTGGCCCCTTACCTTCCTCATGGAGCGTCGAGGTCTTGGCAGACAGACTAGGTCCCATATCCATCTTCTTCTAGTTGGAAGGGGGAACGTTGTCCTGCCTTCTTGCCAAGACCTGGGTTCTTACCCCACTTTACATCCCACCACCCCCGCTCCCTGTGTAAGTATGAGGGAGTGTTGGATCCGCCTGCTCTCAGTTGGAGATTAGCTGTTCTCATTGTAGGTAGTCACTGCTTCATAGGCCATCAGAGCTAGAAGGAGCCCCAGAGAAGATCCCCACCCTGCCCCATCCCCCTGCCCTGGCCTAGTGAATAAGGAAACTGAGACTCAGAGAGAGAGGCAAGCTTCTTCCCCCTTAAATACCAGTCAGCTCCCCATGGGCTGTGGGGTTGTTCCTGAAGGCCTAGGCACTGTCCCTGAGTCCTTGAGTCGCGGGCTATGATGGGATGGGTTCAAGGGCTACAGCTCCGCCTGGCAGAGGTCAGACCCATCTCTCACCTTGGCATTGGGGTGGGCGTCTAAGCTGCCCTCTAGGAAAGGTAACTGTGTGCATGGGGAGGGGGGCAGTTGCCCATTACCTCACCCTACAGTGTCATCACACGAGATCTGGCCAGTCCCTAACAGCTCCTTCCAGTGGACTCGCTGTTCTGAGGGTCCAGGTCTCTTCTATATCTGATCATGCCTGCTATCTGATTTTCCTCAGGGAAAATGATGCCCAGACTTCTACCTGACCTTGAGCCAACTAGGTGAAATGTTTAGAAGAGCCTCCCTCCAGCCTTCACTGTCCTTCCATTTTCTGATACATCTTGATGATGGGCATCTGGGTTATCCAATGTGTGCGTCAACCACAGCATATCTGTAAGGCCAGATGCCTCCTGACAAGCTCTGGGGCTGAAATGGGGGGTAGGTATGCAGCGGGATGGGTGGGGAAATTGACTACCCCCAGCCATTAGTGCATGATCAGAAAATACAAATGTGTCTTAATATGAGTCTAAATAAAATGCTAGGAAGAGATCGATCAATGGGGGAATATCCATATATTTCTTGACCTAGCCCAGTGGGGGTAAAAATGTTAATGATCTGATTTTGGATAATTTTCACTCAAATTTGGATGGAGAATCATAGTATGGTGGAAAGCCTCTTATCCAACATAGTCAAGATGCAAGAGTTGATTGGCTCCTTAACATAATTTATGATAGTCAACAATCATTTAAATAAAAGCACACCACTTACATATTTTATTTTAACTTAAGACACAAAAAAGTTCATTCATTTGGCAAATTTTTGGTGGGGATTCAAACTGCATTCACTTTTTTGTTAATATGGGTTGTCTGATCAGGGAGTTCTTAAGTTTTATTGGTTTGGGTGTGTTATAAATAAATCATAGCAATAAGAATAAGTAGTATAAACAAGTTTTGGAGCAGACGGAAGCCACCGTCGTAAGCAGACAACTTGGTCGATGGGAGCTAAAGCGCTGGGGAGAGCTAAGAAAGGACCCACAGCTGAGAACGCCCCGGGGTCCCTGGCCCTGAGTGGGTACGTTTTTCAGAGGGTGCGGGATGTCTTGGTTAGCTTGGCAGGCACGTTCAGAGGACCGGAAAAGAGAAATGTCTACTGGTTTCCTCCTTTCTGCAACCATCACGTGCTTCCACCAAGAACAAGAGAAGACGTGAGGCGTTCAACCGGGTGTTGTTTTCCACCGTAAGAACCTGGCAGCCCAGGAAATGCTCCCCTCCCATTGTCAGCGCGGGGCCTGACAACCCGCAGCGCTCCTCGCCACCCAGCCCAGCTGGTGACCCTCAAACGGGAGGGGAGCAATGATGTCAGCTTCTGTTTTTTAAACCTCAATAATAATATTTTCTTTCCATTAGAGGAAAACAGTCTGAGAGCCTCCTTGTGAGTTTCTGGCGGGCGGCTGGCGGTGGGTGGGGCTTGGTGGCTCCATTCTGCTCAAGGCGCCGGCGGGGGAGGGTGCGCCACTTACACCACTCACCGCGAGAGGGAGCTAGTGGGTTGGACCCCTCTGGTGACATTTTATTCTCCTTTTTTTGTTTGCTTGTTTAAACTTGGAATTATGGAAATGTTCAAAACTGCAGAAAAGTAGGAGGAAAAGTGTAAGGAGCCCCACATGCTCTCATCAGGGTTTAAAGTTATTAACATTTTGCTACGTTTGCTTTTTTGTGTGTGGCATATTTTAAAATAAACCCCAGACACCATGAATTTCACACACCCCTGAACACTTCAGGATGCGTCATAAATGAAAGAATACGATTTTCCTAAGTAATTTAATATCACTATCACTCAATAAAATTAACAGTAATTTCCTAGAATCACTGAATAACCAGTCCATATTCAAATTTCCATAACCATTCCCAACAAATGATTTTTGCTGTTTATTTCTTCGAATGAGGATCGAATCAAGTGCCACACATTGACAAGACAGTTGCAATTTGTTTTATACTTAGTCATAGAGTGTTTATGAAATATCGTTCCCACAATAAAGTATTGTTTAAAGGTAGCAGGCTGATGCAGCATTAGTTTTGCATGCAGTAGGTTAATGGCTGCACACAAATGGTAATAATTTGTGAATTAGCCAAAAGATGCTCTTTATTCAAATCCTTGTTATGGTCATTTGATTGAAATTCTTCCACAGCAACCACAATACTCTAATACTTTGAAAAAAGCAATGTTGAAAAAGAAACAGTGCCAATATATGTTCTGGTTTAAAAGTGTTATGTACCCCAGAAAAGTCATTTTCTTTCAATCCTGACCCAGTCTTGTGGGGCCAGATCTATTGTTTAGGTGGAACCTTTGATTAGATTGTTTCCATGGAGATTGACCCACTCAATTGTGGATGTGGCTTTTTGATTAGATGGAGATGTGACTCCACCCATTCAAGGTGGGTCTTGATTAGTTTCCTGGAGTCCTTTAAAGGGGAAACATTTTGGAGAAACCTCAGATGCAGGCACAGACTTTTGGAAATGCAGAAGTCCCAGAAGGTACCAGGGGCTGAGAGAGCAGACAGAAGCTACACAGGAACTTGAGCTGACATAGATGTAAATTCTTAGTTAATTCTTTCTGGGACTCGGAAAGTGACACAGAATATAAGAGCCAGGGAATAGGGTGGCTGCCGTGGCTCAGCAGGCAGAGCTCTGACCTGGGGTGCTGGAGGTCTGGAGTTCAATCCCTGGTGCCTCCTGCCCATATGCAAATTAAAAAAAAAAAAAAGATCCAGGGAATATTGTCCCAAGGAGAGCCACTAAGTACCACACAACCCAATCAAGTTCCTTGGTATTCAGACATTGGGGTGAGGTTCACTCTCTTAAATGAAACCTTTTTTATTTATCTGGCAATGAGGGCTTGGGTTGTATAGAGATGGTGGGGTGGAGTAGGGAACCTTGGAGATTTCTGCTTTTTTGAAGAAGTCATTTCTCATAGAACTGAGAGCTGGGGATTAGATGACAGCATGTCTGGGCTTCACTTTAAGCAAATTTGGTTTTGGAAAAATCTGTTCTTTTGAAAGGAATTGTTCTTGGACTGACAAAACAGTCCCCCTATGAAGTCTCTTTAAAGAGTAAGCACTGAAAATAGAATTTAGTGTATAAGGAACCAAAACCTACACACTTTTCAGGAACATATGTCTTGCTAAACAAAGAAATCTCTGGAGCTCGGCCTGACCCCAAACCCCACCTCCAGGCAAGACGGACTGAACTGACACTTTTTCACATCCATTGTATAGGGGTTCCATGCTAGGGCTCATAAACACATGCAGATTCATCAGAATTTCCAGATCTGGAGGGTGTACACCTCTTGGGCACACAGTCTAGGGCCGTGCTGTTTGATGAACTAGAACTTTTGATTGCAGTGAGAGACCCAGCCCCAACTGGCATTGATGAGCCCCAGGCTGGCAGCATGGGTGTGTGATCTGTGCACACAGGGCCCCTGCTCAGAACAGCCTCACTCTTGGTTTAATACTCTTCTGTTGCATCTTGAAATTCTTAATACTTTTTTTAAACAAAGGGCTCCAGATGTAATTTTGCACTTATATAGGCAATTCTGATGGCATTCATAACTGGGAAATCCAGGGTTGTAGTTGACTTAAGAAATGTATACACTAGAATGTCCTCTCTTTTGTTTTCTTTTACCCTCTCTCCATCTCTTGGCTCTACCTCTCTTTGTATGATTTTCTTTTCTCCTAGCACAGTTTCTCTCCTCCTCTCCAGCCAGGAAAGGTGGCTGCTGGGGTTCCAGGTTGACTTGACCCACAACCCCATACTAATCCCAGGGCAAGACCTGCGGCGAAGTCTGGCTTACTGTCCGCTAAACCTACTCTTCCTTCTCTTGAGGTGTAGGAATACCTAGACCAATGGCATTCCCCACCCCCTTGCCTTGGCGTGGCCTGTGGCTGAGTACAGCCAATGGAATGTGAAAAGCTGTGAAGGCTGCTCTTTCAGCTTAGCCCATAAAAACCTCCCAAATGGGATTCTCTATCCTCTTTTTCCACTTTCCCAAGCTGAATGGAGATGACTCTGAAGCTCAAGAGGAGAGTGAAGCTATGAAATGAAAGGAGCCTGGGTTCTTGAGTGACCATAAGGAAGACCACATGCTGACCAGTAACATTGGAGTGGACTTACGTGAATGACAGATACTCGTCTATTCATGAAACCACAGAGACTTGGGATTTATCTTTACAGTTGCTAGGGTTACTGGTCTGTATCCAACATAGGCCTTGATCAACTGTGCTTGGACTTTATGCCACCCTTGGACCAGTTAGCACTGCTGAGGAATGAGGTTCTACCACTGCCCCAGCTCGGGGCACCATGATTCACCATCCCTCTAGGAGCTCATGAAGTGAAATGTTTGAGTTTTGGGGCTGCTAAACATTCTGGATCATTCTCCCAAAGTGGTTCTCCCACTTTTATTTTTGCAAATCACTTACACCTCTGAGGCTGTTCCTCCCCTATCAGGTAAGCATAACTACCCTGTCTACCTGTTGTGCTTATGGTAAAGTTAAAATAAGACCAAATGCTCTGCAAAGTATAGAGGAACTTACAAATTTGAGCTCTTACATTGGGCCACAGCAGGCTTTCAGTCAATTAGTACAGATCACAGAAAGTCAACTAAATACGCTGAAAAGCATTTGTCACCTTCCTTTCCTCTGGAGGGGCCAAACCGAGGCCTTTAATCACTGCTCTTGGGCCTAATTTCCCCAATCTTTTCCATCAGTGGTTCTTAAGATTGCTGCACATTAGATCTTCTGGAGAACTTTTAAAATATTCTGATGCCCAGACTGCACCCCAGATGAATTAAATCAGAGACTCAGAGAGGGATCCAGGCCTCAGTATTTTTCTAAAGCTCTCCAGATAATTCTACTGTGTAGACAAGACTGAAAACCACTGTTTTAGATTATTTTTGGAGTGCTCAGGAAATTCTCTGTTGTCACACCATCACACTCAGTTGTCTAATAAATAGCTGAATTATTTCATTTCAATAGAAAATAGATGCATTTTGGAGCTATTGTAACAACTTTACATTGTTTATCACACAGGGGTTTATCTTTGCTTAGCAGCATTGAGGAAATATTTGGAAGTTAGGTGAGATGAAAGAATGTTGCAAATACCATTCTGTAGCAACTAGAAAGATGGAGAGGATGGTGGAATCTGAGCTGTTTCTTAGAAACCTGGAAGAGTTTTTTTGCATAAGGATGACAATTATCTGGTATCTGGACACGATTCATGAGGCACAGTGTGTGTGTTTGTGTGTGGGAGAGAGAGAAAAAAGTGAGGAGAAGGAGAGAAGGGGAAGAAAGAAGAAATGAGAGGAAGAGAAGAGAAGAGAGAAATGGAGAAGTTAGAGTCCAATAGGCAGAGGTGGCTGGGGAAGGGCTGTGCTGAACCCTTTCTCTCCCTTCTTGTTGAGTGGCAGGACCCAGGCAGCTATCAAAGGGGAGTGGGAGGTGGGGATGCAGTCCCTGTTTTCAGAACAGGGCACTGGTGATGCATTCTCATTCACTGGGCTTAAGCAGTTTTCAGACACAGCCAATTGCAGAACCAAACCTGTTCCCAATCTGCAGAAGGCCCATGAAAGGCCTTTGGCGGTCATGGGAAGCTCAGCCAAAAAGTCCGTGCATGCTGGATCAGCACCTGTGCCAGAACACACAGGCTCTCGGGGCTCCATGCCTCCCCAGCCAGACCAAGCAGGTCCCCGCCCTCAGCAGGTTTGCCCAGAACGGCTCTTGGTGGGACGAGAGGCCTGGACAGCTGCAGAACTGGGGCAGCTGCTGTGTCATCTACAAGCTGTGGGATCGTGGCCAGTTAATTAACCTTTAGATCCTCAGTTTTTTCATCTGAGAACTTGCATGACATCGTTGTTGTGAGAGTAACTGGAAAAAGGCACATAAAGCTCCTGGAGCCAGAAGAGGACTTTTCTGTTAGTCAATCGATGCATACTCAGAGGCCCCTTGCTGTGCTCTTGCTTTCCACCTGCTCATCTGCCCTCCATCCTCTGTGGCCTGTGCTGTTTCCAGGGGCCAGCTCTGGGCAACCTCCCATTTCACACCATTGCACATTTCCTTTCTTGGATCCATTTTCTGTGTAACTTTCACACTAATCCTGGGAAGTAGATGAAGCAGCAGCATCATTCCCAGTGAACTCGGCACCTGAGTGGATCATATTGTGAAAAGGGCTTATCCAGGAATCAAGAGAACTGTGCTCGAGTCACAGCTTTGCCAGCAAGAGAGGCCTTGCAGCCAACGAGAAATAGGTCCAAGTTCCAGCTATGCCAGTTACTTTCTTTACAAACCTTGGAGAATTCATAAGCTCTAAACCTCTGCTTCCCTACCTGTAAAATGGGGATTAAAAATACCTGCCTCACCTTGCTGTTTGTGAGGTTGGAATGAGGCAGAGCATGTCCTTACATAGCATGTGCCTGGCGCCCCTAGCAAGCTCCCCAGCATGGGAGGTGTTTTTCCTGCTGGTGCCGCTGGTAGGATTTGCTGTTCGACATTAGGCAAGTCACAGATGCAACTTAACAGATCCACAACTACCCAAACACACAGTACTTGGCATTGCAGTAAAACCCTCTCTTTGCTTAGAGATGTTTCTGCATCAGATAAATAATTGTCTAAAGCTGAATAACCAAGAGTTTGTACTTTTCACGATTCAATCCTTTGGTGCCCATAATCAGTTAATCCCCAGGAAAATATCAACCCCAGCCATATTTTCACAGCAGTGTTCCGAGGGAGGAGAAACATAAATTCATGCTTTTCCTCCCCTAATCTATTTACTTTGGTATTGCTATCTCTTTTTTTTCCTTGTTCTTTTTTTTGTTCCCCCTATTATTTATTTCTTATCCATATTTTTTACTCATCTGTCCATACCATAGATAAAAGGAGCATCAGACACAAGGTTTCATGATCATACAGTCACATTGCAAAAGCTATATCATTGTACAATCATCTTCAAGAAACATGGCTACTGGAACATAGCTCTACAGTTTCAGGCACTTCCCTCTAGCCTCTCTAATACACCATAAACTAAAAAGGAATATCTATATAAATGGGGATTAAAAATACCTGCCTCACCTTGCTGTTTGTGAGGTTGGAATGAGGCAGAGCATGTCCTTACATAGCATGTGCCTGGCGCCCCTAGCAAGCTCCCCAGCATGGGAGGTGTTTTTCCTGCTGGTGCCGCTTAAGAATAACCTCCAGGATAACCTCTCGACTCTGTTTGAAATCTCTTAGCCATTGACATTTATTTTGTCTCATTTCTCTCTTCCCACTTTTGGTCGAGAAGGTTTTCTCAATCCCTTGATGCTGAGTCCCACCTCATTCTAGGATTTCTGTCCCACATTGCCAGGGAGGTTTACACTCCTGGGTGTCATGTTCCATGTAGAGAGGGGGAAGGCAGTGAGTTCGCTTGCCGTGTCGGCTGAGAGAGGGAGAGAGGCCACGTTTGAGCAACAAAAGAGGTTCTCTGGGAGTGACTCTTAGACCTAATTTTCAGTAGGCTTAGCCTATCCTTTGCTGGGATAGGTCTCACAGTGACAAACCCCAAGATTGAGGGCTCGGCCTACTGATTTGGTTGTCCCCACTGCCTGCAAGAATATCAGGAACTCTCCAAATGGGGAAGTTAAATTTTTCCCCCTTTCTCCCCATTCTCCCAAGGGGACCCTGCAAATACCTCTTTATTCACTGTTCAAATCACTTTGGGATTTATTGGGGCATCATACCAACCTGGACAAACCACACTGTTCAAATCACTTTGGGGTTTATTGGGGAATCATACCAACCTGGACAAACCAACAAAATCTCATGCCCTATTCAAGGAAGTATTGCTATCTCTTATTCTGTTGGGTATTGTTTTCAGTTTTATGGACCCACGGACATGGACAAATAATCACAGACAATGAAATTCCAAGTCATCCAGGAAGCTTGAAGATGGATGATAGATTTGGCCTTGCTGCCTCCTAAGATGTTTCAAGCCCATCTTCCCTGAATGGCTAAGACAGCCAGAAAACAGAACTCATTTCCTTAGCTGAGGACCATCCCTAACCTGACCCTCGCATGAAGTAGATATCCCTGCCTGCTCTCAGGAGACCCACTGTGTATGGCCTTAGCAAGGACTCTTGGCCCTTCCATACCTTGTTTCCTTTCCTGCTGACCTCCCCTGTCCCCCTTCCCTCATGGAGGTACTATGAGGATGAAAGAGATGGCACAGGATGTGGGACAAAGAGATGGGGTGGGGGGACAGAAAGAGAAGGAGAGTCATGTGACAGACCATGTGGTGAGCTCTGGACTGTTGCCACGAGCAGAGGGACCAAAGGAACAAGAAACCCAGACATGGCTGTCCAGGGTGGCAAATTTGGAAGAGCTGGCTCAGGAAAGAGCAGGTAAGTTTGTTTATCTTTGAGCTCTGACATCCCCAAATACTCAGTGCCCCCTCCATGAGTCCTCAGGTCCAAAGTGACCTCTAGATTTCTATCCCTCCGGGCTGCCTTTCACCTGATTTACTCTCTGGAGGCAAAGAGCGCCTAGCCCTGTCCCAACCGTTGGTATTTGACAGCTGTACATGAGAGTACCAGGGTAGCACTATGAAATGGAGCAGGAAGGCATTAGCAGAGTTCCCAAGACATTCCCTCCTCCACCTTCCTGTAAGTCTAGCCCTAGAGTCACAAGAAGGAACCAGCCAGGGAGTGATGTATCCTATGTAATTTACTTAACCTATTAAATATTTGGATTGTCTGCAGATTGTCACAATTTTAAACAACACTTAAATGAACATTCTTACAGAAAATCTTTGTATATATTCATGATTATTTCTGAAAAATAAATTCCTTTAATGAAAGTATTGGGTTAATGGGTAAAGGCATTTTTAAGGTTTTTGGTTTCTATTGCATTACTACCAGCAGGGGATTTGGGTACCTGTTCCCTCAGCATCACTGTATTGTTTCCCCTATTTTTGCCCATTTGATAGGAGAAAAAAGTTATTTTAATTTACATTTATTTTATTTTAAGAAAGATTAAACATTAAAAAGTCATTTATTAGCAATTTGCACTATCTTATGAATCAAATTTTTTGCCTCTCTCTTTCTGTAATTGATCTGTGAGGGCTTATATTAATGACATTAAATTTTGACCTATTTTATTTTCTTGTAAATATTAATAAATTTAATTTATTAATTAATAAATTACTGTAAATACTGTAAAATATTAAAAGGTAAATTAAAACTGGAAGGAGCAGTGCATAGGTGGTTCAGTGGCAGAATTCTTGCCTGCCATGCTGGAGACCCATGTTTGATTCCTGGTGCCTGCCCATGCAAAAAAAAAATGCCATCTCAATCTTACATTAAATTGTTAACTACACTTGGACCTGTTTGAAAGCACACTTTGGGATGTCCCTACAACATCAGATGTGAAAGGAATTTTCAAAACTGTAAAACAATGTCACTCTTTTTGCTATGTATTTTTTGTTTTAGATTTCATAAAAATATGTTAGTTTTAGCTAAGTTGTAATGGATTCCTTAATGCTACTTAAAATGAATTAGTAAATACTTATTTCTAAAATTTTAATTTTAATTTCTAGTACTGTCAATAATGATAGATACAGCCCACATAAATAACAAGTCTTTGGACTCTTCAATAATTTTTAAGAGTGTAAAGTGTCCTAAGACCAAAAGAAATCATGCAAACCGTTAATGTAATAAATCCTAACAGCAGATTACAAACACCAAACAGCTGAGATTTTCAAAATGCTTTTTGTGAGCCACTGCAATACACTTTACATTGTGATCCAGTATTCAGATATATGTATCTATGTATCTATATATAACTGAGGCAAACATTTCATGAAATAGTGCTTATTTTTACACATGGTACATGCTTAGATTTCCTACTCTATTGCTTTCCTTTTTTAAATTTCTGGTCACAATCTGATAAATCGATTTCATAAACCACTATGTGGCTTGAAGGGCATTTACAGATACAGATTTCCAGGGTCTCAGAATCTGAGCTTCTGGCTTTAATGGGTTGGAATGGGGCATTGGTATCTCCATTTATTCCAAGTTATATCTTGGGAAACACTACTCTAATCAAGATGCTTGCCCCTCAAATGCAGTCTTCATACCATCAACAATGACATCTTCTGGTAGCTTGTTAGAAATACTGAATCTCCAGCCCCACCCCAGGACTATGGAATTGAAATCTGCATTTAACAAGATCCCCAGATGATTTATATTTACATTGAAGATTAGGAAGCACTGACCCAAAACAAGTGGTTTTCAACTTTGGCTGCAAATTGAAATCGCCTGAGAGCTCTAAAATATACTAATACCTGGGTCCCACACCAGGGATCCTGGTATCATTGGTTTGGGGAGTAGCCTGTGAGTTTTTTAAGTTTTCTAGTTGATTCTCATGTTCGGTCAAGGCTGGGAGGCACCGCTCAAGAAATAGGGCCCTGGAAAGTCAGTTCCCCTAAATCCCAGTGGGGTTGGACTGTTCTAGGGTCTTTATGTTCTGGTCTCTGCTGCCTTTGGAGCCCAGATCACAGAAACGCCAGGAGAGAAGCAGTAAGAGATGCCATTGTGATCCATCCTCCACCTTAGAGGCTCCTTTCTCCCTCTCTACCAGAAATTGTAAGTTTCACTTAAAAAGAGAGTCAATAGAGCACTGGAAAGGAGAAATAGCACTCTGGGCAGTTATTTCTGGTGTTGCTGGCACTGGGTGGACCATTAAACCCCGAGTTTACCATCATTTTGAATTTGTTCCTTTAGCTTTAAGATGGAGATGATAGTATTAATAAACTCTTATCAGTGGCTTATTTGAGAAGTGCAGCAAAAGAAAAGAATTTTCCAATAATTCTATTCAAAGTATTCTAAAATCTAGTCTGTGCACAAAAGGAAAGATACTGTCTGATTCCACTTTTATGACCATGGTAACGGTAAAATCAGAGTCTTATAATACAGAATCTAGGGGACCTAGAGATACACGGAAGCTAGAGATGGGTGAATGGTTAGCTAATGAGGTTGAGCTTAAATGTAAGGAAATACTTAGAAGAAAGGTGGTTCATTAGTGGGTCTATAAGTAATCTTGCCATATTGAAAGTGAACATGATTGAAAGGGGTTGTACAGACCCGTGTGTCCCACTGATTTACACTAGAAATATAAATAAGTTCTTGCATGAACTACTGCAAAGTTATGAATTTTGTACAAAGAGTGTATAAGTTCAGGGTATAGAGTGAAAACTGCTGTTGCATTCTTTGGGAAACATCAACACTACCACGGCAACACCAGGGGTAAATAATGGGGGGGAGGGACAAAAGCTAAGGGGAGGTTTAGATTTCCTATTTGGTGAGGGTGTGTTTATTGGGAACAAAGAAATTATCTAAAATTGAGAGTATTGATGGACTGTTGATTTTGGACATTATACACTGTGCCCAATGAATGTAGGTGGCTGAAGGATGCACTGACTGAGAAGTAGATTGGTGAATGATGGTGTAGACATATGATCTAATATTGTGCTGCTACAAAAAAGAATGAAGTTGTGAGGCATGTTAGCATTGTGAATGAAACTATGGGACATTTGGTGAGGCAAAATGAACCAGAAACAATAGAGCAAATATTGTATGATCTCATTTAGAAAATACTTATAAGAAAACAGGGGCCTAGATTGTAAGCTCCTATAGCAGTCACATTTAGCCTGGAGTGATATTGTTATTTCTGGATTTTGAGAGGTTGTTTTATATATGTATAACCTGGTATCTAGAGATAAGAACAAAGCCAATCAGGTTAGGATTAAGATAATTCAGAATACAGGGGTATTGTTTGTAGTTTAGGACCTCATCTACTCTTTGGGAGCAAAGACAGAAAGGTTGATTTTGTCCAGAACCTAAATTCTCTGTAGCATATCTGGCTAAATCATTTAAACAATCCAAACACAGGGAGCCCAGAATAAGAATGAGGGCCTTTAATCCTATATAGCTTAATGTAATGCCTGGATACATCCCAGAGTATATTAAGCAGATTATCAAAAGTATTGGCAGAGTCCCTTGAGGGATAGGAGTAAAAATATGCAACTATTAAACTTTACCACCAGGGAAACTTCTGATACTGTGTCAAACATTAGGGACACCCAAATCAATAGGACAAGCCTTGATTTTTTTTAAAAAAACTTTTTAATTGTATAATATAATACAATACAATAATATAATGCAATATATACAAAGCAAAGAAAGAAAAAAGCAATAGTTTTCAAAGCACACTTCAGCAAGTAGTTACAGGACAGATCCCAGAGTCTGTCATGGGTTACCATACAATCCTCTCAGAATTTTTCCTTCTAGCTGCTCCAGAATATAGGAGACTAGAAGGCATATGTATTTTTTTAACATCACAATTGACTTTTTTCTTTTTTTTGTGAAAAATAACATAATATACAAAAAAGCTATAAATTTCAAAGCACAGCACCACAATTAGTGCTCTACTACATATATAAATTTCGCAGGAGCAAATCTCAAAATCAAGGGCTTGTACCATTCCAACATGAAAAAGTTAGAATAGTATAACCCAAATACCCCTAAAGAGTGGGAGAAAGATCAAAGATGATGCTGGATTTATGCAGAGAAGGTAAGATTGAACAAATAAGTACAATTGCTGGATTATTATATTGATATATCTTTTAATCTCCAGTATCTCAGAGGAGCTAGAAGTAAAAACCGAAAACTGTGGAGTTGTAACCCAGACCAAACTCTGAAATCTTTTCTACAACTAATCGTTGTGATATGCTTTGAAATTTATTTTTTTCTATATATATGTTATTTTTCACAAAAAAGAAAAAAGAGTCGATTGTGATGATAAATGTGCAGTTATATGATGAAAAGAATTAATGTAATTGTGCACTGCATTAAAGAACAAAGAATTTAAAAGCTTTTTAAAAATCTAGTCTGTGGAATGTCTTTTTAAAATGAGCCACCACTATAATATTTTTATATTATAAAAATATTTTCCACTTGAAGAATGAGAATGAAAATATAAAATCCTCTGGGTGGGCCACGGTGGCTCAGCAGGCAGAGTTTTTGCCTGCCATGCTGGAGACCCAGGTTCATTTCCTGGTGCCTGCTCATGCAAACAAAAACAAAACAAAAAACAAATAAAAATATATAAAATCTTAAAAATATGGAACACACATTTCCCAGTATATTACCTAGTTTTAAAACAAATACTATGCAATGGATTTGCTTAAACAACAGGAATTTATAGGCTCACAGTTTGTTTTTTTAAAAAAAACAGTTGCATTCATACACCATACATTCATCCAAAGTGTACAATCAATGCCTCTTGGTGTAATCACTGAGTTGTGCCTTCATTATCACAATCAATTTGAGAACATTCACATTGCTCTAAAAAGAAAAATCCCACATCCCTTGAACCACTACCCATTACTGACATTCATCATTGGTACAGTACCTTTGTTACAACTCATGAAAAAGATTACAATATTACTGTTTACTACAGCCCATAGTTTGTATTAGTTGTAGTTTTCCCATATACCATCTGTGCCGGTTTGAATCTGTTGTGTACCCCAGAAAGGCCAAGTTCTTTAATCCTCATTCAATATTGCTGGGTGGGAGCTTTTAGACTGTTTCATGGAGATGTAAACCACCCAAATGTGGGTGGTAACTTTTTTTTTT
>PVIY010054195.1:0-14324 GCA_004026745.1 Myrmecophaga tridactyla | reverse complement strand
GGAAGCAGTTTGCTGAAGGGGCTCCGTTGGGTAGCGAGGGTCTCTAAACGGGGCAGCTTCTCGGCTTCTGCTCGGGGCCCTCCACTCCAAGAGTGTGGAGAGCCGTGCATGCTTCTGGCATTCTCCTGAGCCCAGAAGGAGCGGAACTCTCAGCTTCGTAAGTGTTTGACCTCCGTGGCTTCTAACAATGACGTCTCTCTGTGTCCCTCTCGATGGGGCGTGTCCTGAGCCTGTGCTCCAGGTGCATGGATGGGCAACCCAGAGGGAGGCGGGGAGACCTGCCCCTCGCTGGGCAGTGGGGAGACTCGGGACCTCGACTTCTTGTCTGTGGGGTGGGGCTGTCTCCCTGTGCTTGCTGCTGCCTCCCAGCACTGGTGGCAATGGCTCGGAATCTGCTGTCCACAGCCAGGTCGGGGCCTCCGGCATGTGGCAGGTCCAGACTTGAGCTCCTTCCCCCAGCTGCCCTTTCTTGAGATTATAACCAGCTCCAGAGGGTGAGGGCACAGCCCCCCCTGCTCCAGGCGCTTGCAGACTTCCCCGATCCGCCTTCGTGTAGCAGACGCACCCCAACCCGGAGGCCCCCGTTGGGGGGTTGAGCCAGCTGGGGGAGAGCACGGGCTGAGGGGCTTCTGGGAATACTGGAGGGCAGCTCGATTGCATGGGACTGTTGGGGAGAGGCGATGAGCTCTGTCCCCCGTGGAGGAGAGGCCATGGGCCCCGGGGGGTGGAGGCAGCATGTTGGGGGCCCACGCAGGTTGCTCTCACTCTCAGGAGCAGACTGGCTGCATCTGGCCCCACATCCCTCCCTTAGGGCTGCCTGGGGTAGATGGGGTGGGGGTCGCACAGGAGCCCCTCCGTCTTAGCGTCCTGGGGCTGACGAAAAGAAGAACCACAAACTGGGTGGCTGAAACAACAGGAATTGATTGTCTCCCAGTTCTGGAGGCCAGAAGTCCCAAATCAAGGGGTCAGCTGGGCCACGTGCCCCCCAAGACGTGTAGGGGAGGGTCCCTCCTGCCTCCTCCAGTTGCCGGGGCCCCAGGCGTATGTGGGTTCTCCCTGTCATGACGCGGCCCTGCTTCTCTTACAGGTTCCCCGTGATTGCACACAGTGCCGCCCAGATAACCCAGGGAGACCCCTCCTCTCGAGACCCATCACTTCCTCACAGCTCTGGCCATAGAGAGTAACAGTAACTCTTTTGCCTCATAAAAGTGCCTCCATAGGTTCTGGGGATTAGGAGTGGATATAATATTTTGGGACCACTGTTTGGCCCATTTCCTCCTGGATTTTTTTCTGTCGACCAAGTGCCTTCTCTGTGCTGGCCCGAGCAGGGCCTGGGAATTCGTGGAGAACAAAGCCCCTCGTGGGACCAACAGTGCACTGAGGGTGTCGGACAGACAGGGTGACCAACCATAATTCTTTGCTCACAACTTGCAATGAGGGTTGTGACATGAGCAAACAGGGTGCTGGGAGAGAAAAGAGCAGGGTGGAAGGGGTGTACCCTAGATAGGTGGGCAGGCCTATGAGGACAAAGAGCTAAAGGATGAGGAGCCAGTGAGGGAAGAGTGGGACGAGGGCACCTCAGGGAGAGCTAACAGCATGAGCAAAGGTCCTGGGGCACAGAAGGACTCAGCCTTTTCAAGGAACTAAAGGAGACCAGTGTGACTGGAACAGAGTGAGCAAAGGGTCAGGAGTGTGGTCAGGCGGGAGAGGATGTGAGCTGGAGCACAGGCACTAGGACATGGGGCTTGGGAAAAGCTGCCTATGGAGGTGACAGAGCTGGGCTGAGAGGGACAGGGAGAGCAAAGGCATGCTCCAGGATGAGGGACAGGCAGGCTCTCTTGGAGTATGGATCAGTGGTCCAGGCTACATGTTAGAGGCTGGATTTTATCCTGGATGTCCTGGGTGCCTTCCAGTGTTTTCCAGGGAATTGTATGGTCAGATGTTCTTGGAAAGCACTAGAGTTAGGCAAGACAGAAAGCAGGGTACCCTGTGGGGAAATGATGTCACCCAGAGCTGAGGGTCAAGTTGTCAGCAGATGGAAGTGGGCTCCCGCCCCTCAGCCGGGACCAAGCAGGTGCAGCTCCACTCGGCCGGGATGCCCTGGAGGGTGCTGGCGTTGGTGGGAATGCGGCCTGCTGATTCCCGAGGCCCTTCCCGCCGGTTCTGTGAGTCCAGAGGGAGGAGCAGCAGACCCTAACGGGAACACCCACCTTATTCCTGCAGGCGCCCAGCAGGCCAGTTAAATTTCCAACCCTGTCCAGAAGCCCAGCCTCTCCCGCCAACTCTGGGAACTTCAACCACTCGCCTCAGTCCTCGGGCGGCTCCAGTGGGGTCGGGGGCATCAGCAGGCACGGTGGGGAGCTGCACAGCCGCTCAGGTGGGTAGCGGGCAGGTGCAGGGTGCCCCGTGTCAGGGGAGGTGGAAGGAGCTGCTGGGGCTCGGCCTCCACACCTGTCTTTTCTCCTCAATGTGACAGGGGGATTTTTCGAGGGATTCACGATTCTGAATTTCTTTTGTGTAATTTTTGTAGGTCAGGGGTTTGGTTGGGGAGAGAAATGAAGAGGGAGGACTTAAAGTCCATAGTGCTTTATTTTATCTTACACTTTTATTAGAAATTAAGAGAAAGCACAGTGTTTAAAATCCTAGAAGGTAGGTGGGAATGTAAAATGGCAGAGCCCATTGGAAAACAGATGAGACCTCAAAAAGTTAAACCTGAAACTAGCATATGGCCCAGCACTTCCATTCCTACGCATGTGCCCAAGAGAAAGGGAAACACACATCTGCCAAAACATGTCCTCGGCAGTATCATTCATAATAGCCCCAAACCAGAAGCAACCCAGATGTCCGTCTGTGAATGAATGGGTAGACAAACTGCGGGCTGTCCACACCACGGAATATTACTTAGTCATGAAAAAGGAGTGCAGTTCTGAAACATGCTGCAGTGTGGATAAACACAGAAATGAGATAAACGAAAGAAGCCGGTCATGAAGAACCAAATATTGTACAATTCCATTTACGTGAATCATCCGGAAGAGGCAAGGCCATTAGAGGCAGAAAGTAGGGATTGTCCTGGGCTTGGGGGAATGTGACTGTTCGGGAGGGACAGCTCAAGGCTGTGGGGATTCTTTTTGGCGGTGATGAAAGTGTTCTAAAATGGACTGTCTTGATGGTTGCACAGCTGTGAAATGCAGCACTTTAAGTTGGTACATAATATGTGTTTTGGCTTGGTAAAGCTGATTAAATACAATATCCCAGAAACAGACTGGCTTTTAATGATGGGGATTTATTAGCTTACAAGTTGACAATTCTAGGGCCATGAAAATGTCCCAACTAAGGCATCAGCAGGAGGATACCTTCTCTGAGGACTGGTTACCAGCGAGCTGGGGCCCCTCTGTCAGGTCGTGACATCGACTGGCCTGTCTCTCCCAGGCCGTTATAGCTTCTGGCTTCAGTGCCTTCCTCTCTCGGCGTCTGTGGGTGTGCCCTTGCCTCTTAGCTTCTCTAAGGGGCTTTTTCCATGGTCTTCTCTGGGTCTTCTGTGTGTCCTTGATCCCTTATAAAGGACTCCAGGATAGAGGATTAAGAACCACCTTGAATGAGGTGGGTCACACCTCAACTGAAATAACCTAATCGAAGATTCCACCAACAACAGATGCACCCACAGGCCTGGATTGAAAGAACCTGGCCTTTTCTGGGGTACACGCAACTTCAGCCCACCACAGTATGGTATGTGGATTGTATCTCAACAAAGTGGTTACCTCCCCAGAAACCCTTGAAGGTAAAACGTTAGAGAGCTTCTCATCCAGCCCCTTCATTGAACCGGGGAGGAAACTGAAGCCCAGAGCAGGCAAGAGATTTGCCCAGGGGCACACAGCAGGTTGTATGACTTGGTAACGCTCAGGCCTCGATTGCGAGTGCTCCCCAGTTACGTTGGGGCTGACAGCACACTTCCTAATCTTCCCTGGAGGGCGCCCAGGGTTAACCGCAGTTACCCCTGCCCTGTGCCATTACAGAAGGAATTCATGCTTCTGATGGAAAAAAGCCTTAGGACCAGATAAGCCCAAAGGCCCCAAACAAAAGATATAATCTCACCTACTAGGGCTCATCAGCATCATTTTTATACATATCTTTGCAAAGTATTTCTTTGCATCTTATTGATGTTTATAAAAGTAGAATTTTGGGGAGGGCCACGGTGGCTCAGTGGCACAGTTCTCACCTGCCATGTCCAAGACCCGGCATTTTAACTTGTTGAGTGCTTTGTATAGCCTGCACACAGCCCCAGGCCCCAGGCCTGTGAGGTCAGCATCTCTCTTTAACAGATGAGCAAACAGGGGCTCCCGGGAGGCCAGTGACTCGCCCCAGGGCACACAGCTGGTCACACAGGCCTTGGCTTGGAGCCCGTTCTCTTAACCCCGCACGTTACTGAGCTCTGGACGCTGTTGCAATCTGCTTACATCCCTTCCCCATGCTGCTGTGTCGGGAGCCCCTTTCCCTGTTGCTGCATTTGCAGCTACCACATCTTTTTAATAACCCACCAGCATTCCATCCGTGTCGGCTGTCACAGTTTATGTCACCGGTCCCCTGTCATTGAACACTGAAGCTGTTTGTAGGTTTTGCTCTTACAGCAGTGCTGCATTAAGCAATAACCTTGTACCTCCATATCTGCCTGCCTATTCAGTGCTTTCTTTAACATAAGTTCCCTAGAAGTGGGGTGGCTGAGTCAGGGGGTTTGCCTGTGTTTGAGGCTTTTGCTGCACTCTTTCCCCCCAGGTGGCTGTGTTGACAGCGTCTTGTCCCAGATCGCTGCGCAGAGGAAGAAAGCCGCGGGGCTGTCCGAGCAGAAGCCGGGCCATCGGTCCAGCCCTGTGGGGCCACCGCCAGGGGCCAGCCCGCCCGAGCTCCCCGGCTCCCCGGCAGGTGGCAGCATGCCCAGCGGCAAGGTGCGTGCCCCGTTTCCCTCCCCTCCCAATGCGCTTGCGGATTCTCTCCTCACGTGGTCCAGGTGCCCGGGAGGCGGGCGGGGGGGGGGGGGTGGACAGTCGAGGGGGACAGAGCCAAAGGCCGCCCCTTTCTCAGCTGCTCCCACGCACTGCGCTGTGTGTTTTCCTCCTTCCGGGTGTCCACTGAGTGAGAGAGTCCTGGAGGTGCTACTGACGTCCTAAGGGTCCCCGGGTGGTTGTCCAGCCTCGTATTGTGCACATTTGTTCATTGATGGGGGCGATACCTGGACTCCCACCCCAGCCCCCGCTGTGGTGTTGAAAGGTGTGCCTGGCCCCTGATAAGCCCACGAAAGTGCCAGCTGGTATCGTTGCCACTGCCGCTGTGACATTAGTGCTCCTGCCTCACTCATTCCTGGGCCACACTTCCCGAGCGTCTGCTTTGTGCCTGGAACCATGTGAGCAGCAAGCATCCAGCTGCGAATCATGGAATTTGGAATTTCCTCTCTTGAGGAACTCACAGTCAAGGGGAGATGTCAACGTGGGCACACAAGCCACCCTGGGTGTACTGGGGGCCATCCTGGAGAAGTGAGGATGCTCCAGGGACAGAGGTGGAGACCCCCACCCAGGCTGGAGGGCATCAGTGACACTCAAACAGGGAGCTGGAATGAGGAGCCACATGGGGTGGGGCAAGGGGTGGGAGACTCTTCCAGGGCTAGGGAATAGCATGTGCTGTTCTGGAGGCAGGAGGGTGGCATAGGGGAGGAGCAAAGGAGGGGAGGTGGGCAGGACAGGCCTCACCTGAGAGCACAGTCACTCTTTTGCTGTCAGCAGGTCATTAATGTCTATGGCATTTGCAAAGAATGAGCAACTACTCTAAGTGCCTCCCCGACCCAGGAAGTCTTCTAGTGTCCTTGGACACTGCCACCTCCACCTCCTGAGCCCCCCCGTGTCCTGGGTCCATGCTCTGCTGGGTATCCGAGTAAGCCCCGGAGTGTAGGTTCCTAGTCTTGAGTGTGAGGCAGCTCCCCCACCTGTCTCCTGACTCGGACCCCTAAAAGTGCAGCGTATCCCATTTCCCCCGCTGAGATGACCTCCTATCCAGAGAAAACCCTCTTCGTCATAGTTTCTAGGTGGCTTCGACTTTCTCCCTAAGAAATATTAGGTCTCCAGAAAGCTCACCGCAGAAGTGCCCCCCGCAGCTTCTGGTTGATGGGTTATGAGCAATGTTCTTTCTTTGTTTCCCCCCAGCCACTGTTGGGTATGTGCCCTTTTTTGGTTTTCAACGTCCCTTGTGCAATGGGGCCTACATAGTTAGGTTCCTTTTACAATTTAGCTCCAGAAAAGGTTTCTTTCTCTCTCCCTCCATATTAGTGTATTTTCCAGTATGTGCCAAATTACTTAGAATATTATTTTGAGCTACCGTGTATTAAGTCGTATGTAATCAAATGACTTAGAATTCAACTCTAGGAAAAAATGTCTCTACTGATACTTTGATACATTTTCCATTATCAGATAGTAAGAATTACGTAATCAATTGTATTTTCCTTTTTATCTTTGCTGCCAGGAAACCCAGAGCTCATAAAGTAAGTCTGCTAGTTTGAGGTTTAGATAGTTTTACTCTTTTCTGTTGTCTAAAGTCTCCATTCTATTTTTTTTTGTATGCTGTATGGCAGCGGTCACATTTCATTCTTTCTCCATGTGAGTATCCCTTTATTGCAGCAGCATTTGCTGTGTTTTTGTTTATTTGGTTTTTTGTTTGCTTGTTTGTTTGGGAAATGCATGGGCTGCGAATCGAACCCGGGTCTCCTGCATGGTAGGCCAGAATTCTACTACTGAACCACGCTTGCAGCCCCTTCTGTTCTATTTTAATGATCTTTTTGGAGTGTTAGATACTGTTAGCTTCCTTTAATCGGTGTTGGAAATAGGTAGGCATCTAAATCATAAATTATAAATCATTTCATTACCTTGCTTGGATACAAGTGTCATATATAATCTATATACAGAGGGTGAATGGAAATTGACTTTGTCAAAGATGCAATCAGGAAACAATAAAATGGAGAAACAATCCATTTCAAGGATCACCTAATCTTCCTAACATCACAATGATGCTGTAACCTTGGGCAGCTTAAGATTCAGGTTTCTGGGCTCCACCCCACCTAATCAAATCAGCTTCCCTGCTCAGATCTGGGGAATCTGTGTTTTCCCCAAAGAGTCTGCTGTGGCCAGCCCAGCCCAGGGCTCTTAGGAGGCGTTGCCCTAAATGAAAGGACTCAGAAGTGGGCCTTCTGTCTGAGGCTCCAACAGCAAAATGAAGATATGGAGTGCTTCTCAAAGACCGCCCCCCCCCCTTAGAAAGAATTAGAAATTAGCATCCAAAATATAATCTCCTGAATCTAGTTTCTGAACTTGGCTTAAAACAAACAACTCACACGACTGGTAGAGCATTTGCCAGGTACAGCTTCCAGGATGATCAAGAACTGGTGTGATGGGAGCCTTAGGAGACCCGTCAACGCTCCAACTCCCGGGGACCCGAATGGCCTGCTGGGTGCATCAGCCTCCCTTGGCCACCCCAAAGCTCGGTGGCCTGAAACCAGAAGCACTGATTTAACTCACGAGTCTGTGAGCTGGTGGCTTAGTTTGAGCTTAGCCAGGGGTGGTCGTCATTTACATGTCTGTTGTCTGCTGGAGGACCGGGCTGTGCACTAGCCTGGACGTTTCTCGTGGCAGTGGCGGAAGATGAGAGTTGAGAACAGTGGGTGGTTTAAGCAATGCCCACTGTAGGAGGGCAGGCCGGGTTACGTGGAAAGGGAGTGGGTCCAGGGGGGGCGGAGATGGCGCCATTAATATACTCAGTTGACCCCAACTGGTCTAGGGAACAGTTCCAGTATGTCAGGGAATCCAAAAAAATCTCATATTTACCTACTGTTTTCTCCCAGTAGTCCAGAGTATTATGTTTCTTTGCTTTGGGCTGAGATAGGCTCATTTTATAGGGGTGCACTGATTCTCTCCTGCTAATTAGAAGCTCTGTTTGGGGATGTCCTTCTTTATAGAAAAAAGCAGAGGGAAGAATTTATTAATGATTTAGACAGCTTGTTGACAAAAAGTTTCAAAACTCGAAGGAGGGACTCCTTTTTTCCACTCTGGGATGTAGTTTCCTGGAAGGACCACTAGAGGCCTAGTGCAGGAAAAAATGTACCCATTTTTTAGGCATAACAACTCTTTAAACTTAGTCTCTACTGGCCTTCACAAGATGTCCAGTTTTCAATAGAAATTACAATGCATACTAAAAGGCAAGAAAAAACCACACTTCCAAGAAACAAAGCATTCATCAGAATCCTACTCAGACATGACACATTTTGTTGGTGTGACCTGATGGGAAATTTAAAGGAACTGCAGTTAATATATTAAAGGCTCGAATAGAAAATGTAGAGCGCATGCAAGATCACGCGGGAAATAGCAGCAGAGAGATGGAAACTATAAGACAAGATCACATGAAATGCTGGAAGTGGAAACAACAGTTGCAGGGACCAGGGATGATGGCTGATCGGTAGAATTGACAGCCAAGGAGAGAATCAGTGAATGTGGAGATAGATCAATAGAAATTACCCAGACTGAATCACAAAGGAAAAAAGTTAAAAAGAAGGAAGAGAATGGAGAAGGAAAAGAAGAACGGAGCATTCAAAAGTTGTGGAATAATACCACATGCCTCAACACAGAGGTAATTGTAATCTCTAAAGGAAGATGTATATATATAGAGAGAGGAGGAGAAACAGTAGGAATGGAAATATGAATATGAATGGGGCAGAAGAAATATTTAAAGAAATAAGGGCCAAGTGTTTCCAAGAATTAATGACAGATCTATTTTGAGAACACTAAAGAGGATAAATATCAAAATGAGCACACCTAGCCATATTATATTTAAACTACTGAAAATAAAAGATAAAGAGAATATCTTGAAGGTAGTAAGAGAAAAAGGAAAATGCATACAGAGGAACAAAAGAATTATAGCAAACTTCTTAACAGAAACTGTACATCAAAGATGGTAGAGCAGTATCTTTAACGTTCTGACAGACAGAAATCCCTGTTAACTCAGATTGCCATACCCAGAGAAAGTATCTGTCAAAAATGAAGGAAATAAAGATGTTCTCAGACAAAAAAAAAAAAAAAAGAGAAGTAACACTGAAGGAAGTTCTTCCGGCAGAAGGAACATCGTATCAGACTGAAGCTTGGAGCTACACAAAGACACAAAAAGATCTAGTAATGGAATAAATGAAGATTAAAACAAAATTCTTTCCTTCTTCTTCTTGTTTTAATTGCTCTAAAATAGAGAACTGATGGTCCATAGCAGGAGGCAGCAAACTGTAGCCCTCGGGCCAAATTCAGCTCTTGGCCTATTTTTGTATGGGAAATGAGCTAAGAATCATTTTTATGATATCAAAGGGTTGTAAGAAAACAAAAGAAATGGACAAGAATCTATGCCCCAGACAGAAGTATAAGGCTCACAAAGCCTAAAGTATTTACTATCTGGCCCTTTTCAGGAAAAGTTTCCCAACCCCTAGTCTAAAGCCAAAAAAGTTGCAAGGTATTGTGTGCTTACAGCATATATAAAAATAAAATGTATGATAATAGTGCCACCGAAGATGGGAGACAGAACTTGAGAATATACTTATATAAGATTCTTACCCTGCAGGTGAAGTGGTAATGCACTAGGGATATATGTTGTAACCACAAGAGAGTTTTTTAAGATGTATGAACAATAAATGAATAGAGGAGGGAAAATGGAATTCATAAAAAATACTCAGTTAACCTAAAGACAGAGGGGGGTAAAAAAACAGATGAAACAAACAGAAAACAGCTAGAAAGATGGTAGATTTTAAGCCATTCATCTCAATAATCACATCAAAGGTGAATGACTTAAATTCAAGTTATGATTTAGAGATTAAAAGGTTAGATTTAAATAGTAAACCCAACTACATACTGTTCACACAAACCAACTTTAAAGGCTAAATGCAAAAGGTAGGAGAAAGATGTATCATATATACACTAACCAAAAGAAAGCCTTAGTAGCTTTATTAATATCAAATAAAATCTATTTCAAAACAAGGAATAACAGTGGGAGTAAAGGGGAACAATTCAAGAAAATAAAAGGGATCATTTCTCCACAAAGACATGACCATCCTAATTGTGCACAGAGCTTCAAAATACAGGTGCAAGTACCAATGGAAAGGAAAAATAGACCAAAGTGCAGTTCTAGCTGGAGCTTTTAACACTCTTCTCTCGGTAATGATAAAACAGATAGACAGAAAATCAGTAAGTATACAGAAGACCTGAGCAGTATTATCAACCAATTAGACCGAAATTAATATTTCTAGATGCTCACCCCACCTGTATCGCAGAACATACTTCCTTTCCAAGTGCATATGGGAGAGTCACCAAAATAGGTCACATTGTAGGACACAAAATAAAGCTCAACACATGTGAACGAATACAAATAGAAATGGAACTCTAAAGGAATTAAGATAGAAATGAGAAACAGAGATTTCTGGAACAATCCCCCCAAATTACTGCCAAACCGGATGCTTCTAAATAACTCAGGGGTCAAAGAGGAAGTCTCAAGACATGAAAAGATATTTCGAACTGAATTAAAATTAAGCTATAGTGTATCAAAATTTGTGGTATGCAGGTAAAGCAGTGCTTAGAGAGAAATTTGTAGCATTATGTGCTTACATAAGAAAAGAAAAAATTTTCTAAAGAGAAATCTAAGCTTCTACCTTCAGAAACCAGAGAAAGAAGACAAACCCAAAACAAGCAGGTTGAAGGAAATAATAGATATGGGCAGAAATCAGTGAGAGAGAGAAATTACCAGTATCAGGAATGAAAAAAGGAGCCATACCTACTGATCCCAGACACTAAAATGATAACGAAGGAGCACTAATAACTGTGCCCATTAATTCAGCAACTTAGATGAAACGGAATAATTCCTTGGAAGAAACAAACTTCCAAAGTCACTTAAAGAAGAAATAGATAACGTGAATACTCCTTTATCTATTAAATTAATGTTGTCATTAAAAACCTTCCAAAGGAGAAACTGATAAGCTCAGATGATTTCACTGGCAAATTCTATCAAGTATTTAAGGACAAAATAATACGAACTCTACACAGTTTCTTCTAGAAAAAGAGAGGAGGAGATAATATTTCCCAACTCAAGTTGTGAGTCAGTATAATCCTAATGTCAAAACTAAATCCATTACAAGAAAAGAAAATGACAGGCCAATAGCTCTCATGAACATAGATGTGACACTTCCCCACAAAATGCTAGCAAATCTAATCCAATGACAAAGGATGACACCTGGTGACCAAGAGCAGTTCATCTCAGCAATGCAGGT
Source organism: Myrmecophaga tridactyla (assembly GCA_004026745.1). Classification (NCBI taxonomy): domain Eukaryota; kingdom Metazoa; phylum Chordata; class Mammalia; order Pilosa; family Myrmecophagidae; genus Myrmecophaga; species Myrmecophaga tridactyla. The sequence continues at coordinate 2,998 of PVIY010054195.1, read as the reverse complement.
TTTGTTCTACATTTGACTTTTCTGCAGTTAGCATCACACTTCATGGTAAAAGACTGCTTTTACCCAAAGATTGGAAAAAAGGCAAGAATGTTCTCATATCCAGCTCTCTCATATTCAACTTCGTACCAGAAACTATAACTGGTGCAATAGGCAAGAGGAAGAAAAAGATTAGAAGAAGATAAATTAGAAGGGAAGAAATATCTTCATTCTTAGACCAGATAACTTTCTGCTTAGAAATCTGGAGACTCTCTAACACAGCTCTGGTGTAATCAATGAGTTCAGCAAGGTCTCGGATAAAATCAAGATAGAAAAGTCCATTGTAGGGGTGCATGGGTGTTTCGGGGGTAGAATGCTCACCTTCCATGCAGGAGGTCTTGGTTCAATTCCCAGACTATGCACACACAAAAAAAAGTCAATTTTATTTCTATATACTAGCAATAAGCATTTAGAACAGTTTTTATGGGAAAACTTCAAAAAAACACCATTTACAATAATATTCCCAAAATGAAATTCTTAGGTATGCATTTTAACAAAATATATATGGAATCTATAGGCTGAAAACTACAAAATACTGATAAATCAAAGAAACTTAAATAAATGGAGAGAGATACTGTGTTCATGGATTGGAAGATCCATACTGTTAAGATAGCACTTCTTATTTGCAAAGTCCCCTTGGGGGAATGGTGAGAAAGGGGGAAAATTCAACTTCCCCATGTGAAGAATTTGTGATAGTCTTACAAGCAGCGGGGACAACCAAAGAAATAGGCCAAGCCCTCAATCTTGGGGTTTGTTCATACAAAACTTATCCCCACAAAGGATAGGCTAAGCCTGCTTAAAATTAAGCCTAAGAGTCACCCCCAGAGAACCTCTTTTGTTGCTCAGATGTGGCCTCTCTCTCAGCCAACACGACAAGCAAACTCACTGCCCTCCCCCTGTCGACATAGGACCTGATTCCCAGGGTATAAACCTTCTTGGCAACGTGGGACAGAAATCCTAGAATGAACTGGGACTCAGCATAGAGGAAATGAGAAAACCTTCTAAACCAAAAGGGTGAAGAGCAAAATGAGACAAAATAAAGTGTCAGTGGCTGAGAGATTTCAAATAGAGTCGAGAAGTTATCCTGGAGGTTATTCTTATGCATTATATAGATATCCCCTTTTTAGTTAAGGTATATTGGAGAGGCTGGAGGGAACTGCCTGAAAATGTAGAGCTGTGTTCCAGTAGCCATGTTTTTTGAAGATGATTGTGTAATTATACAGCTTTTGCATTGTAACTGTGTGATTGTGACAATCTTGTGTCTGATGCTCTTTTTATCTACAGTATAGACAGATGAGTAAAACATGGATTAAAATTAAATAATAAGGGGAACAAATGTTAAAATAAATTGAGTAGATTGAAATGCTGATCAATGAAAGGGAGTGGTAAGGGGTATAGAAAAAAATAGGGGAAACAAAGGCTAAAATATATTGGGTAGATGGAAATACTAGCAATCAATGAGAGGGAAGGGTAGGGGGTATGGTATGTATGGGTTTTTTTCTTTTTATTTCTTTTTCTGAATTGATGCAAACGTTCCGAGAAATCACGGTGATGAATATACAACTACGTGATGATATTGTGAGTTATTGATTATATATCAAGAATGGAATGATCATATAGTGAGAATGTTCGTGTTTGTATGTTGTTATGTTTTAAAAAAAGAAAAGAAACTATCAGAAAAAAAATAATCACTTCTCCCCAGTTTGATCTGCAGTCCCAGTGTAATCCCAGTCAGCATCCCAGTGGTCTCTTTTTGTAGAGATTGAGAAACTTGATTCTAAAATTCACGCTGAAATACAAAGAAATTATAATAGCCAAAAGAATTGTGAAAAAGAATCAAGTCGGAAGACTCACCTTTCCTAACTTCAGATGTGACCTTGGTAAAAGAACAGACACTGCTACTGGGAATAGACTCGAAAGAACCGAGAGCAGGGGCTCAGATAGACATTTGCACACTGGTGTTGACGGCGACGTTGTCCGTGATGCCCGGTGGAAGGAGGTGGCCGAAGGGCACTGTCACGGTCAGGTTCATATGTCCACTTGGCCAAGCTGTGGTGCCTGTTTGTCTGGTTGGGCAAGTGCTGGCCCGTTGTTGCCATGAGGACATTTCATAGAATTAAATCATGATCACGTCAGCTACATCCACAGCTGGTTCCATTTGTAATCAGCCAAGGGCAGTGTCTTCTGCAACGAGTGATGCTTTAACTGATCCCTGGAAGCCTTTTAAGGAGGATTCAGAAGAGACAGGCTTTTGCTGTCTCGGCTGGCGAGTCTCTCCTGTGGAGTTCGTCCAGACCCTCCATCAGAATCGTCGGTTTCACAGCCTGCCTTGCAGGTTTTGGACTCTGTGTTCCTGCAGTCACATGAGACACTTTTATAAATTTTATATTTTCGAGTGTTCTCTGTTGATTCTGTTTCTCTAGAGAACCCTAACTAATACAGGCACATTGACAGAGAAGCAGAAAGGCGAACTGTGGTGTAGACATATGATGGAGTATTGTGTGGCTGCAGAAAGGAATGAAGTTGCAAAGCATGCTACAAGGTGGATGAACCAAGGGGACATTTATGCTGCGCAAAATAAGTCAGAAACGAAAGGAAGAATTTTGTATGGTCTGTTTTAGAAATACTTGTCAGAAAACTGGGGCCTAGTTTATAAGCTCTTACAGCAGTCACATTTATTCCTGAGCTTGAAGTGTTATTTCTAAATTCTGAGATGTGCTATATGTGTATACCCTGTATTTTTCCTGGAACTTTGGGTACCTGGGTGTCATGGTTAGGGACACGTGTCAACTTGGCCAAGTTGTGGTACCTGTTTATCTGATTGGGCAAGCGCTAGCCTGCCTGTTGCAATGAGGACATTTCATAGGATTAGGTCATGATCACGTCAGCTGCATCCACAGCTGATTCCATTTGTAATCAGCCAAAGGGGAGTGTCTTCTGCAATTAGTGATGCTAAATCTAA
>PVIY010054194.1:0-14341 GCA_004026745.1 Myrmecophaga tridactyla | reverse complement strand
GAGAGGTTATCCTGGAGGTTATTCTTATGCATTAAGTAGATATCACCTTGTTATCCAAGATGTAATGGAGAGGCTGGAGGGAACTGCCTGAAAATGTAGAGCTGTGTTCCAGTAGCCATGTTTCTTGATGATGATTGTATAATGATAAAGCTTTCACAATGTGACTGTGTGATTGTGAAAACCTTGTGTCTGATGCTCCTTTTGTCTACCTTGTCAACAGATGAGAGGAACGTATGGAATAAAAATAAATAATAGGGGGAACAAATGTTAAAATAGATTTAGTTTGAAATGCTAGTGATCAATGAAAGGGATCAGTAAGGGCTATGACATGTAAAATTTTTTTTTCTGTTTGTTACATTTTTCTGTTGTCTTTTTATTTCTTTTTCTGAATTGATGCTAATGTTCTAGGAAATGATCATGATGATGACTATGCAACTGTGATGATATTGTGAATTGCTGAGTGTATGTGTTGGGAATGTTTGTGTTTCTTGTAATTTTTTTTAATTAATAAAAAATTTTAAAAAAAAGAAACTTTGGCATATAACTTTTGTCTATTTTAAACAGCAACAGCATTACTAACTACCCTATTATTTAACATGGCATCTATCACATCTTATCTTCTAAGGAATAGTCACACATATTAAATCAAAGTCTCCAGTGACATTTTGTATAAGCTCTGGGAGTACCTCCTCAAATCCCTTATCAAATGATGACAACGCATTTTCAAACGGATTCCTGTCTGAATATGAGGTGTTCCTCTACCCCAATCCAAGAACCTTTTCCTCTTAGAATAAAGGTCACATTAGCAAAAAATGGTGGTTTCTATTAAAAGGTATGGAATTTGGATTCAAGAGATCTGGTTTGAGATTCAACTGTGCCATTTGCTCTCTATGTGATCTTGAGCGATTAACTTCTCTCTGAACCCTTATTTTCTCCCTCTAAAATGGGGATGATTAGTATTATGGCGCCATTTTCAAGGATCTGGAAATAAGAAAAATAAGACTGCCCTCTGAGAATAAAAAGTTTAAATCAATACAAAACACAAAAGTCAGAGAAATGTTAAAGGCTCCTACCTAGACCAGCAAGCCTTGGCTGTGACTTCATTGGCTGAATTACCAAATCCAGGCTAGGGTTGCCCACCAACTAGTAAAGGAAACATGGCGGGAGGGAAAAATACACATCATCGCAGGAGCCACCAGTATCAGGGATTTCAAGAATTCTACCTCCAGAGTCACGCGCAGCCCATGGCGAGATGACTTTGTCACAACTACTGGAGATTGAGAGCCAAGAGCTATTATCATCTGGCCATCTGACCCCAGGTCTGAGCTCTCAGTAGGATCCCAGGCAGGCAACCTTCAGGAGAGAATGTGCTAGTCCTTTGGACTCTGGGCACCCAGGCCCCTGCAAGGGTTGGTGCTTAATGTAAAGCAAACGTGACATTCTAACTGTAATTTGGCTGTTCTGACAAATCTAATATATATGAAAGTGCATTTATGGAAGTGGGAACTTCTGACTTCATCGGATTCTCAAAAGGGTCTTTAATTCTAAAATAAGAACCTACAAGAAGAGAATGGATTAGTCAGGCAGACTTGGCTGTGTGATATGAGTCTCGAGTAAAGCTAGATGCTCAGAATCTATGACAGTACAGGGATAAAACCTCCTTTCTGAGTCAGAGAGGCTGAGAGCTGCCCCCACACCACAGTAATGACACCTGCACCTTCGGAGAAAGCCAGTGTTTCCCAAAATAGACAAAACATATCCCAATATCACCACGTGGATATGCTTGAGGAACGGGTTTTTGGTTTGTTTTTTAATCTTTACCTACTAAAAAAGCTAATACATGTAGACTATAAAACACTAGAGATAGCCCATGACAAATTCTGGGATCTGTCCTCTAACTACGTGTTGAAAAGTGCTTTGAAAACTACTGCTTTTTACTTTTTTTGCTTTGTATATATGTTATATCACATTACAAAAAAGTTAAAAAAGAAAAAAAGATTACATTCACAAATGAGATGAAATAAAGTGTCAGTGGCTGACAGATTTCAGAATCAAGAGGTTATCCTGGAGGTTACTCTTACAAATTATATAGAGATCCCTTTTCAGTTTATGGTGTATTAGAGCGGGTAGAGGGAAGTACCTGAAACTGTAGAGGCTGTACTCCAATAGTCTTGATTCTTGAAGAAGACTGTATAATGATACAGCTTTTACAATGTGACTGTGTGATTGTGAAAATCTTGTCTGATGCTCCTTTTATCTATGGTATGGACAGATGAGTTAAAAAATATGGATAAAAATAAACAAATAATAGGGGAAACAAAGGTTAATATAAATTGAGTAGATTGAAATACTAGTGGTCAATGAGAGGGAGGGGAAGGGGTATGGGAAAGGAGTTTTTTCTTTTTTCTTTCTTATTTGTTTTCCTGGAAAGACGCAAATGTTCAAAAAAAATGATTATGGTGATGAATACAGAACTATTTGATGATATTGTGAGCCACTGATTGTCCATGTATGGAACGTTTCTATGGTAAGAATGTTTGTATGCTGTTTTTTCAACATATAATAAAAATATTTTTAAAAAATAAAAAATAAAACACTACATATAAGTATTAGCAGGTATAGGTATAGGTATGGCAGCTATAACCTATACCTTAAGTATGAAATAAGTTATCATCCGCTGTCACTGGGTTTAACAGGTTAGCACACATATACATCATTCTAAATGATAATTCTACCAAGTTGACCTCCATATGGTCATTTCAATACTTATCCTGTTTATGCTCCAGTTTTTTGGATAATGTTTCCTAACAGAAGGGGAAAGAGTTTAAATAGGTTAGAACCACTAAGGCAATTCAAACTCATCTTGCTTTTTTCCATCTGTTCTGCCCTCCTATATGCTACCCGAGACAGCCATAAGCCATAACACTTCACTTAAAACGAATCTCATGTGAAGGAGTCTCCACCATCTACTTAATTAAATTTTTCCAGTACTAAATGGCCAAAGAAAAATAAGCAACCTGAAATTTTAAAAAACAATCTAAAACACTAGGAAACACGACCAGCCCAGCATCGAGCAGGTCCCTTTAACAGACAGGAACCCAGAAATACCATGCCTTCCAAATGAAGTAAAAATCTTCAATCTACTGGAATCAGCCAACTGACCAAATGATGAAATGCCTGAGAAAGCTCTGACCAAGGACTCACAGATTTCTGGGTTTTGTTTTTTATTTTTGTGGGGTTTCTTCAGATAGAGGAAGTCATTAGCATGAGTGTTCTCTCATTCATTACTTAGAAACTGTCATTACACAGAAACAACCTTTCTCTTTTAGAACAATTCCAAAAGGGATGCTTTACGTAAATATCAAGCTTTTCTCCACTGCCACTGAAAACAAAACAAAAGGGAGCAGATCCAAGATTGAACACAAAAGATGGCCCAAAAACTTGATGCTCTATTGTATACATAAAGCTGTAATGACAAGATTCATTATATAATTCCTTTCTCAGTAAGGGTGGCATTATAATATAAGAAAAGTAATGGTAATGTAATTGAAAAAAGGAGGACCAGATTACAGATACATATTTACTCTATTCATCAGCATTAGCTCCATTTTTAAATGGGGCATAGGCCCCCATCATCACAAAAGAGCCAAAGCCTCATCTTTTCAAAAGCAGATATATCCAAATATTGTCCCAGCCTTAGACGGTCAGAGTGCAAAACAAAAGTCTGCAGTATTTAGTAGCTACTGTGCAAATGCCTTCCCATGTAACTTCTCGCTCGTTTTTAACTTAACCTTTACCAAAAGCAATGCAGGCACAGAAAACTTAGAAGAAAAAAAACCAAAAACATAGCCAGAGTTATTTTTCTAGATAAGATAATGAAAAACAATGAGCTGATGTGACACAAAGCACAAATACTACATACACATTATTCAAGAAAGTTTTATTGCCAACATAAAAGAAACTTACTGTCTTCCCTAGCTAACTGGGTTGCATACTTTTGAATACCTGAAATATATCTCTCACATCCTCAGAAGACTTTCTCAGCATAATTAAAGTCCACTTTCTCCCTAAAATATTTTAGCCCATAATTATCTCAGAATTATACAGTGCCTAGCAGTTAGCCCTCAGTATATGGCAGCTATTGTCATGAAGTATATGCAAGTGATACTATCTTCCAAACTCTGACTAATAAAACATTAATTCCCTAAACAAACTGGTGTAATAACTTTTAAAATTATTCAGGGAAGCAAGAGATTTCAGAAGGACTCGACCACACACTCAAAATAGGATTGCGGCTGGCTTTACCATTACTACGTTAATTATAGTTTTACAGATCTCCTTGTGGTCCTCATAAAGTTTAATATTCTTACTTAGCTAGGGGATATTCAGACTGATAGGCATAGATTAAGAAAGTATACAGACTTTAGCCAGAATTTGAGGAATGACTAAAGGACTGGGGACAGATTCCGGACAACACAGAGTAGAGCAGCTGCCCTCAACTGTCATAATTGAGAAGGATTAAAGTTGTTTTGCATGACCACAAAAGAGTAAGAGTAGATCGGTACACAGATTATTACAAGAGAGCTTTCTAATACCACAGAGCTTCCACAGATGGGATGATTCTGCCTGGAGGTTATAGAGATAGGTGGCCCATTACAGGTGCAGCTAAACTAAATACCCTCCAAGATATCTTCAAGCATGAGATACTACAAATTCTATCTATGTTATATATACATAATCTGTTAATGTCTCAGAAAGGCTAGAATGAATCACATTAAGCTGAATTCTGAAGCCAGCTGTCTTTACATTATGATTTTTGGTTCATTTTACTGAAGCAAGGACCTCTGAAGAATGAGTCAATGTATCTTATAGTTAAGAATAGCATACTTGTGAATTCTTCCCCACTGAAATCAACAAAGCCCAGTGTCTACTGGATGGATGGATGGATGGAAGGAAGGAAGGAAAGAACTGAGAGAGGCACCAGAAGTAAAAGGTCCGAGACACACAGTGCCACAATAAGCAACTACAGAAAGAAAACTGAGGAAAAATCTGGAAGGTTCATCTACTTCTGGGTCTGAGAGTCAACCTTTCCTCTCACTTCCTCAACCAACAATCCAACTTGTAAGAAGTCTTGTTTTCCAAGCTACTTGCTCAGAAGCACATGGCCTAAGGGTCTCCATATTATGTTCTAACTTTTGTACTTTTTTAAGGTACAGTCAATAATGGTGTGAGTTACAGTAAAAATCATATCTTTTAATATTTTCCTCAATCTTTTCCTCTGGGGTTATCCTTGGTTGAAATCCAGTTTTTAATGTTTTCTACTATTTACAAATGCATGGTATTGGTAGAAAATGCTCACAAGAGACAGAGATTTTTATTGGAACATTTTATGATCAGAAAATGACATTCGATTTTGCAGATGGAGAAACTGAACAGTGAATTTAAGTGACTTACTGAGGCCCCATGGAAAAGTTTCCAGGAGAATGAGATCCATATTCTTGATCCTAGTCTAAAAATGTTTCTCCTGCTGCAGTTTGGCAGGTAATAGGGATGGCTCAGGAAAAGGAGGGGCTGGCAATCATAGGTCAGGTTTTCAATTACCTAAAGATGAAAATCTGAGCCAGCTGCTTTCATATTATCACCTATTCCTGCTCCTGCAACCTGGGGAGAAGTAAATGGTAGCTAATAGAATACAGATCCAAGGCTGACCTTCACAAATCACCAAACACAAAATATCTGCAATGCAAAAATATTTTCGCTATATTCTCTGATGGCTTTTTTTCTACTAGTGTCCTGCATAGAAAGCATTAAAGTATGCTTCTACTCTAAACTGAAGCTCGTGCATAGATGACCCAAGAGAAGCCTCCCAAAATTAGAAGAAACGTGTACAGGATATGAGAAGCCAAGTAATTAACTCTCCTCCCGCATTTTAGACGCATAGCGCAGTCTAAAAAGGCCCCGGGGTTCTAACTTCTAATCAAGAATAAAAATAGAAAGGGAGGAATAAAGAAGCAAGAAATAGAAGAAGTAAAGGTAGGTCCAGAACATCCAGCCCTATTAGCATGCAAATTACTTAACATACAAATGATTTAATAATAAGAGAGTAAAAGTTGCCAAGTTAATCAGTTCCATTCCCCCACTGTCAATGTCCAGAAATGATAAAGAGACAGGACAATCTTGCACACAGAAAGCATTCCCATCTAGAGCGGTCATCAAATATACATTGTTTCGTTAACAAAGGAAGTTTACTTTCTTAAATGAGAAAGTGACTTTATTGCAAATAAAGGTAAAAACAGTTTTCCTGGAGCTTCCACTTTTTCTAAATAATGATACAGGTAAGAAAGCCCATTTGGGGGCTGGGAGGGGGCTGGTGAGACAGGTCTGTTACACAATTTCTCATTAACAGCAGCAAGATTGCACTTTGCACTGAGATGGTATAACTAGGAATGCCTAGAGTGTATAATGATAGTGACTAAATGTACAAATTAAAAAAAGTTTTTACATGAGGAAGAACAAAGGAATGTCAATACTGCAGGGTGTTGAAAACAGCTAGTAATTCATATTTTAAAACTTTAACTTATGTGTAAGACCAAAGCAAAAATTGTTTATTTGGTACAAAATTTATATTTTAACTAGTGCATTAACTTATGCGGACAGCTTCATTAAACACCATAAGTACATGGAACCTTGACTAAGGCATGAGATTTTGTAGGTTCGTCCAGAGGGATGCCCTGATAAATCCCAGAGTGATCTGAACAGTGAATAAAAACGTATTTGCAAAGTTCCCTTGGGGGAATGGTGAGAAAGGGGGAAAATTCAACTTTCCCAAGTGGAGAATTCCTGATATTCTCACAAGCAGTGGGGACAATCAAAGCAATAGGCCGAGCCCTCAATCTTGAGATGTGTCCATATGAAACTTAACCCAGCAAACGACAGACGAAGCCCACTTAAAATTAGCCAAAGAGTCACCCCCAAGAGAACCTCTTTTGTTGCTCAGATGTGGCCTCTCTCTCCAGCCAACATATCAAGCAAACTCACTGCCCTCCCCCTCCCCACATGGGACATGACTCCCAGGGGTGTGGACCTTTCTGGTAATGTGGGACAGAAATCCTAGAATGGGCTGGGACTCAGCATCAAGGGATTGAGAAAACCTTCTCGACCAAAAGGGGAAAGAGAGAAATGAGACAAAATAAAGTGTCAATGGCTGAGAGATTCCAGAGTGGAGAGGTTATCCCAGAGGTTATTCTTATGCATTATATAGATATCACCTTTTTAGTTAAGGTATAATGGAGAGGCTGGAGGGAAGTACTTGAAACTGTAGAGCTGTGTTCCAGTAGCCATGTTTCTTGAAGATGACTGTATAATGATTTAGCTTTCACAACGTGACTGTGTGACTGTGAAAACCTTGTGTCTGAGGCTCCTTTTATCTACCTTATTGACAGATGAGCAAAACGTATGGATTAAAAATAAATAAATAATGGGGAAACAAATGGTAAAATAAATTAGTAGATTGAAATGCTGGTGATCGGTAAGGGGGAGGGGGAGGGGGTATGGTATGTACGAATTTTTTCTTTTTTCTTTTTTTATTTCTTTTTCTGGAGTGATGCGAATGTTCTAAGAAATGATCATGGTGATGAATATACAACTACGTGATGACATTGTGAGTTATTGATTATATACCAAGAATGGAATGATCATATGGTAAGAATGTTCGTGTTTGTATGTGGGTATGTTTAAAAAAAATTTTTTTTAATTTAAAAAAAAAAGAAAAGATTGTGCTTTGCTTCTCGTTTTTAAACAGAACAAGCATTTAACCCTCAAGCTCCTCCTGGGAAATAAGGAACAAACTGCTTATTCACTTAGTCATAATTACCGTTTTCGCAGGTCCCAGAGGAACAGCTGTTCTCTATCAAGTCTCTGAGGATGGTCCTGACTTTTCAAATGCTGTCCTGGCAGCTGATCGAGAAGTCCGCTAATTGATTTTTTTTTCCTCCAGATAGAAACATTTAACAGTTTAGTCAATTCCTTGCAAAATAAGAGGCAAGAATGTTTCTTGAAGATGACTATATAATGATATAGCTTTCACAATGTGACTGTGTGATTGTGAAAACCTTGTGTCTGAGGCTCCTTTTATCTACAATATTAACAGATAAGTAAAAAATAATGGGTTGAAAGTAAATAAATAATAGGGGGTACAAATGTTAAAATAAATTGAGTAGATTGAAATACTAGTGAACAATGAAAGGGAGTAGGTAAGGGGTATAGAAACAAAATAGGGGGAACAAAGGTTATCTATTGAGCAGATGGAAATACTGATGCTCATTGAGAGGGAGGGGTAAAGGGTATGGCATGTGTGAGTTTTTTCCTTTTTCTGGAGTGATGCAAATGTTCTAAAAAATGATCATGGTGATGAATATGCAACTATGTGATGATATTGTGAGCCACTGATTGTACACCTACACAGAATGTTTGTATGTTAAGAATGTTCATGTTTGTATGTTGTTTTGGTTTGATAATACAAGATAAATTAAATTTTTAAAAAAAACAAGAGGCAAGGGTGTTGGGTGTTCATTTGGGAGAGGTAAAACAGGTGGAAAGAACCTGGATTTCGGAAAATCTCGGCTTAAATTCTGCCTCTGCCACTTCCACACGTTCCCTGGACTGAGTTCCTTAACCTCTCTGAGCATCTTTTCTTCTGTGAAATGGGGCTATGGCTACTCACCTGAGACCACTGTGGGGAACAAATAAACTTTTGCAAACTACCTGGCTAAGTTCTCAATTAGTGGTACATACTATATTATTACTTAATGGCAGTTAAACTTCTCTTTCCTTTATCAGGGTTCCCTGCTTTGTTACTTGGCATTTCCCCATGCTGCTGGCCAGCCACTGCCTGACCAAGACCTACAGGTGCCTTCTTCAAGCTTTGACACCTTCATCCAACAGTTTCGGTCCTTGTCCAAGCAGATGTCTGGCAAAGCCAGGTTCAATACCACAGGGAAGCACTTTTGAGAGGCTGCCTCTAAGAACACATCACGTCTGAAAGCTGGGACTGGCTGTACCTCAGAGAGATCCACTAGGCTCTGATTCAAACCATTTCACAGTGCAGGACTTGGACAGATTCTTGGTCCAAAATTGATTGTACTGGAACATTCATTTCTAAGCGCTGACAACTACACACAGCCCTTGCATCTTCAAGTCACAGCCACAAATTAACTCTGACCAAGAATGAAATAATAGCTGAAAGGTCAAAATAAATTACATTCCGAACGTGTGCCTTACTGAAAGAGAAGCATGAAATACCACCACTGTTTTATACGTAGAAATAATCCTATCCAAAGAATATTTCCTTCCTGTAGGCTATTTGTTCTTTCGACATCTATTTCATGAGCACTTTTAATATGTGCCAGGCACTTTTTCAGGTCCTGGAGAAATGGCAATGAATAAAAAAGACAAAACTCCCTATCCTGCAGGACCTTAGATTCTAGTGATTGCTGTGGACTAAGCAGATTTTTTGTTTTATTAACTTACAGCTTTTACCAGGCCCAATTTCTTTGAAATACTGTCTTCTCCCTTCCTCAACCCCCCAATACATTATTTTATGCTAGATACAATCTAGTTATTTTACATTCGAAAACTAAGTTGGCCAGCCACAAATTGTTAAGTAAATAGGGAGATACTCAACAGTCTCTCAAGTATTTGAATACTTAGCCATACTATATCTCCTTGCGAAGACTGCTAGTCATTTCCTATTCGAAAAAAAGTCCATCAGGTAATTTTAATTCATTTAGCTGTGTTGCATTTTAAATCTTGGGGCCATAAATATATGAGAAAGGAAATATATGGAAACACAGGTCTACTTTTTAGTTAGATTCTCCCTAGTGACAGTCATATATTAACTTTTCAGTTCAAAGCCTGGGAGTGGGAGAAGTAGGGGTGCAGGCACAGAAGGGCCTACAGTCTGAACAGAGAGGAATATTTCAGGGTTTCCGCCACTCACTCACTGATTGGAGATAGGGAAATTACTAAATAAACCCCTCCATTTCCACTCAAGTCAGAAGAAAACTAAGCCACTTTTCCAGATCAATCATATGTCCTAGTTTTGCAAATAGGAAGAAGCAAACTATTGAAATGCACTGTACATGTGTGTTGACTGTTCTTCAGAAAGAATAACAAATTACTGTAAAACACTTTGCAAATATAATGCATTCTATAAATCTAGAATAATTAAAGTGATCCAAATGCTACTTGTCTGGTCTGTAGCTAAACAGAAACGTCAAGCAATTGAAAGCATCTCAAAGGAAGCATCTTTTTGAGTGAACACGGTGCTTTGCACTGGACAGGAAGCTGCATGAGGCAAGGGGCTGTGGCTGGTTCCTCGCAGCACTCCCATGCCTGCCTCTGAGGAACGTCTCTATAATATCTTCCGGGTAATGTAACCAGCAGCACCATAAATGTCCTTATGGACCGTCAGACTACTTCCAGAAAACAGAAATCATCTTAGAATTTTTGCTCTAAATTTTGCAAAAGTAGAAAATTTGCACCCTTCTATTATATTGTGCAAATATCTGAAAGGACACACTTTACGAAGAGATGATCCCAAATTTTTTATGTCTGATAAACAGATAGAAGGTTCCAGGGGAAAGATCAATTTTATGTTCCTCAACTCCTTTCAAGACAAAGAGAACCGTGTTACATTTGAAAAGGTTAAAAAGTAATGGAGTCAGAAGTAGAAGAGGCCCTGATCATGTCAGGATTTAAGATGTTGACCCTTTCTAGGCCTTAGCTTATGAATTAGATCCTCCTTAAATAAAAGTATTTCTTTTCTATTCTGGCTCAAAACAACTGGCATAACTAGGACTGCCTGATGAGTCCAGGGGGTACCAGTTCACTACTCCCAGTGCATGCCACTAACAGCTACATTAGCCCACAAATGTTCCAGTAAAGTAAAGCAGCTATAAAATTGGAACAAATAGTCAGCTTTTACAGATTTACGCTCATTGGTTCATTAATCGAATAATGTCTCAATATATCAAAATGCTTGCCTCCAGCTATCTTCAGAGAAGCACATCTCCCCTGGGCAGAATGTTCCATTGTCTAAGATTCTCCTGTAATAGGCAGGGGACTGCAGACCCAGAGTTTCATTCAAATAAGCTAGATAATGTCTGGTTCTGTTTCTCGGCTTAATGTTCTGGAAAAGGCAACGTAACCAAAATAGGGAAGCATGCACACAGAAAATACAATTTTGAACTCCAAATTTTTCGCTGGAAATAAAAAGTCACTAGGGACAGACAAATGGCAGGATGTACACGTCTCATTTCGATCCTAAAAATACAAATCTAAACATCTTTACCAAGAATACCAGAGACTGATGCTCATACAACCCACTCCAAAATGAAGGTGAAATAGAAACTCTTACCAAAAAACACTTGACCAGTATCCTTTACCAGCACAATTATGTCAGCCTTTGAGTCATTAGGCTGAAAAGGCATTTTAGCATGAAACTAACTTTCTTGCTGGGTTTACAGAAATCCCCCAACTCTCCCGCCCCTCCAAAATCAAGCAGGTAGACAAACTACTGACTACCATCCAGTGGTAAAGAAAAATTTGCAAGATGTTTACCTGATAGTCTCAATCTAACAGAATTCTGACACAGCACAAATTACTAGGTGAATGGTTACATTACAGAACTAAAGCCACAGCAGTTGAGATAAATGCAAAAAAAAAAAAAAAAGGCAGAATCCCTGGAGGTGGGTCCAATGACTAATTCTAGAACCTATTTTTTTAATTAAAAAATGCAACAAAATGAGAAGTACTAAAGAAATGTATCCTAAAAGGACTCTCCTTTGATATTACTTCATTTTAAGGTGTCCAAAGAAATATCTGGACTATTTCTTTCTTAAGTCCAAGAAATAGTTCCCTACTATTTCTTTCTTAAAAGCACTGCCAAACGACACCACCAAAAAACGAAGGTATTCATACAAGGAAGTGAATACCCTAAGCACGTAAGCATGTTCTCAAGAGAGACACTAAAAAAAGCAGAAGTCACATTAAGTTTAAAACACACACAAAAAAGAACAGAAGTTCCTAATTTTAGTAATATGATACCTCACCCCCACCCAAAAAAAAAAAAAAAAGCCCACGAGTTAAGATGTGTTGAATTTATATATAGAAACGGTTACATATTTAGGTCTCCCTGTCCCTTCTTGGGGGGTGAGGGGAGGGGAGAAGTAGGAAAAAAGGAGAAAGAGGAATTAAGCATGTGTACAGAAATTCGGGTTTGATTTGGGAGTTCTCCTTCTACTTGGTTTCCCATTTGCCAGAAATTTTAAACAGCACTGATTTTCCAATTAGCTTAAGAAAATTTGGGGAATAGAAAGGTTAATTTCACAACACTCCAGAAGGGTCTGTCCTCTTTCCTGGTTTTCACTGCTTGGCTCTGTTTTTCAAAGAGCACACCTGCAAACCAACACCATACATGAGCTGAGATGGGAAACCGAGCCAAAAATATCTAGCAAGTATGTATTCGTGGCCACAATTTGGCTTTCACAACAGATAAGTCCAAGGGACTGATATTTTCCATATTGTAGGGCTAATGAATGGACTTGTAAAAATAATCTGATGATCATGCAAGCATCAAAAGAAAGGTTTATTTATGTTAAGGTAACATTAAACAATCCTGGGTATACAATGCTGGAAAGACTGATACTTTCAAAACTGAGAATAGCTTTAGTTTAGATTCCAATATTTTACAAAGTTGCATGGTTTCAAACACACCTTAAAGAAGATGCCTCATCTTATCATCAATTCCACACACACAGCAATTTAGAGCTGAGAAGCTACAATTACAGGACAACTCATAATGGTGTTGATTAAGAAAGAAGCTCGGAAAAAACTCCAGCATTGTTGCTTTGGTATGTTACTTGTAATTCACAACTAACTTGAACAACAATCTTTCCTGGAGTTCAGTCTTTTACTAGCTAATATCTCAAAGAAACCCTTACAATAATAAGTTATTTGAGACCAAAATTACAATTTGGAATGGGCCTTCCTATTTGATTGAGCTCTTTTTTTTTGGGGGGGGGGGGTAATTTAAGAAGGAACTGTCTGGAATCGCCTGTTCAATATTCTTTTTTTTTTTTCCTGGTACAGATACTAAGGTTTATTCTGCATACAAATTTCACAAAATGGGCAGCTGGTTGTGCCAAGACGTTTGGTGAAGTGATAGAAGTGGGGAGGCAAATGGCTTTAAAAGGCAGCACGGCCAGTGCAATACTCGTTTTTAAATGAATCCCGTTTCAGCCTTTTAGGAAAGCGCCACCAGTAGACCTACAAGTTGAGGAAACACAGCTCAGTGTTGGAACACCGAAAAGAAAATCGGGTGGGTCAGCATCCACCCATTACTGTCTGGGAGTAAAGAGGAAAGGAGCCCAGGAAGTTATCTTAAACCGATGGACCTCAAGGGGAGCAAGCAAGGAAAACCGGTTTAAGTACCTGGGACAAAAGGCAAGAAGCCTGCACTGCCCAGCTAAGGAGCCCAGAGGGAGCTGAGGATGGAGTTGGGAAGAGGCACCGCGGGAATCAGGGAAGGAAAGACCAGGACCGAGCCGCAGGAAACGACTGAGATGGGGCAGAAGGAGTGGATGGGGCAGAGGGAAACCGAGGCAGTGGGGCAGGGAGGACCCCGAGGAGAGGGCTACAGGGACCGACGGGGTGGGGGGGGGATGACAAGGTAGGCTGGATGAACAGACAGGGAAGGGCCAGCAGGACGGGGACAGGAGAGCGCGACAGGGACGAAGCTGTTCCAGCCAAGTCTCAACCACATCCTAACCAGCCCCCTCCGTGGGGCTCCGGGCTCGGGGCTGGGAACTTTGGGGCGCTCTCTCCGGGCGTCTCCCCGCCCCCCCCCCAGCCCTCCGATGCCCCCACTTCGGGGATGGGAACGCCGAGGCCGGCCTGCAGCGTGTGCCGCAGCGCCCGTCCCTCCCGGACGCAGGGGGTCGCTGGCGGCCGCGGGGGGACGGGGGGTGGCCAGGCGGGGGACCGCGCGGGCGCGGGGACTCGGCACCTGGGCTCGGGCAGGACGATCCTCTTGCTGGCGCGGGCGGCCGGGGTCGCCTTGCTCTTCTCCATCGCCATCAGGTAGCTGACATCGGCCAGCACGGCCTCCAGGTCCGCCATGTTGGCGAGCGGCGGCGGCCCCGGCGGCGGCGGCGGCGGCGGTGGCTCCTCGCGACCCGGACGGGACGCGCTCCCGCCGCCGCCGCCTGCCCGCCGCGCCCCGACGTGGGGGGGCCGCCCCGAGGCAGCCCCCCCCCCTCGCGCGCCCCCGCCGGCCCGCGCG
>PVIY010054193.1:0-14337 GCA_004026745.1 Myrmecophaga tridactyla | reverse complement strand
AAAAAGAAGGGATGCTGAATCTTGCTGATTGCCTTTTCAGCGTCAATCTAGATGATCGTGTGATTTTTCCCTTTTGATTTTTTTCATTTGATCTATTACATTAATTGATTTTCTTATGTTGAACTACCCTTGGATGCCTGGAATAAACCCCACTTAGTTGTTGCACTCGTTTGAAACTATGTACCCCAGAAAAGTCATGCTCTTTTACCGAGTCTTGTGGGTGCAGTCTTATTGTGGGTGGGCATCTTTTGATTAGGTTGTTTCCATGGAGATGAGACTCTGTCCATTCAAGGTGGGTCTTAATTAGTTTACTGGAGTCCTTAAAAGAGCCGTCACAGAGAGTAGACACTTAGGCACAGACATTGGAAGGTGCTTGGAGAGTTGATATAGAAAGCTACTGGAATAAGAAAGTGAGAGCAGTGCAGCCCAGGAGCAGAGGACTAGGAAATGCCAGCCATGTGCCTTCTCAACTAGCAGAGAAACCCCCAGATGTGATCAGCCTTTCTTTAATGAAGTTATCCTCTTGTTGATGCCTTGATTTGGACATTTTCATGGTGTTAGAACTGTATATTTGTAACTTAATAAGTCCCCTTTGAAAAAGCCAATCCATTTTGGTATATTGGAATCCGACAGCTTTAGCAAACTGAGTCAGTCATGGTGTATAATTCTTTTGAAGTGCCATTGGATTGGATTTGCAATTTGTTTTTTATTATAAATCTTAATATACAAACATTCCATACATGGTTTACAGTCAGTGGCTCACAATATCATCACATAGTTGTGCATTTATCACTGTGATGATTTTTCAGAATATTTGTGTTACTCCAGAAAAAGAAATAAAAGAAAAAACACATACATACCATACCCCTTATCCGTTCCTCTAGTTGACCACTAGTATTTCCATCTACCCAATTTATCTTAACTTTTGTCCCCCCTATTATTTGTTCATTCTCCATCCATATTTTTTACTCATCTGCCCATACCCTAGATAAAAAAAGCATGAGTCACAAGGTTTTCACAATCACACACTCACTTTGTAACAACCATATTGTTATACAGTGGTCTTCAACAATCAAGGCTACTGGAAAACAGCTCAACAGTTTCAGGTACTTTGCTCTAGCCATTCTGATATGCTATAATCCAAAAAGGGATATCTATATAATGTTTAAGAATAACCTCCAGGATAGCCTCTTGACTGTGTTTGAAATCTCTCAGTCACTGACAACTTTATTTTGCCTCATTTCTCTCTTCCCCCTTTTTGGTTGAAAAAGATTCTCTCAATCTCTTGATGCTCATCCCAGAAGTCTGTCCCACATTGCCAGGGATATTTATACCCCTGGGAGTCATGTACCACATATTTAGCGGAGAGCAGTGAGCTCATTTACTGAGTCAACTTAGAGAGAGAGGCCACATCTGAGCAACAAAAGAGGTTCTCTGGGGGGTGACCCTTAGGCCCAATTTTAAGTAGGACTAGCCTATCCTTTGCAGGAGTAAGTTTCATAGGGGCGAACCCGAAGATCGAGGGCTCAGCCTGTTGATTTGGTTGTCCCCACTGCTTGCTAGAATATAACTTCTCCAAATGGGAAACTTGAATATTTCTCCCTTTCTCCCCATTCTCCCAAGGGGACTTTGCAAATACTTCTTTATTCACTGTCCAAATCACTCTAGGATTTATTGGGGCATCACTGACCTGGACAAACCAACAAAATCTTATGCCCTATTCAAGATTCCATGTACTTATCATGTTCAACTAAACTGACCATGCAAGTTAAATTAGGAAATGCACTACCCAAAATATAAATTTTGTGCCAAATAAACATTTCTCCCTTTAGTCTCACACAGAAGTTGAAGTTTAAAATATGGAGGATACCATCCTTTACTCTGTGTTCTGATCTACATTAGTCCTATCCAGATCAGCTTCATTCACATCTCTACTTGGAGTCAGATCCCTTTTTCAACTTTTTAAACAGTTTCTGTATGGGATACTGCTGACTTTCATAGCTTCAGAGCTCTAACTTTAATACCCGGAGTTTCTGGGAATGATCAGGTTATATACAAATAGCTCAGTATCTCAGAATTTAGAAATCACAGTTACTACTCCTGAATATGTGTGACTGCTGTAAGAACGTACAATCTAGGATCCTTTACAATAGACCTCAACTTGATAACCCATACTCTCGACTTCAGTTTATCAAGTTCTTATATCCTAGTCCATATGAGTGAGGCATGATATGTGTCTTTCTGTTTCTGACATTTCACTCAACATACAAAATTTATATTTTGGGTAGTTCATTTCCCAATTTAACTTGCATGGTGAGTTTAGTTGAACACAATAAGTACATGGAGTCTTGAATGGTCCGTGAGATTTTGTTGGTTTGTCCAGGTTAGTGTGATGCCCTGATAAATGAGTCGCCAAGGTTCATTCCCCTAGTTGCATACCTCATAACTTCATTCCTTCTTGCAGCTGGTCAGTAGTCCATTGTACTTATACACCATAGTTCTCCCTTCTGTTCCTCAGTTGTTGTACCTCTAGGCCACCTCCATCCATTGTGGATTGTGAATACTGCTGCTGTAGACACCAGTGTACAAATGTCCATTCATGTCCCCAAACTCAGTTCCTCCAGGTGTATACTGAGCAACAGGATTTCAGGATAATATGGCAGCCCCACTCCTAGCCTCCAGTGGAACCACCACACTGCCCTCCAGGAGGTTGTACCTATTAGCTTCTCTACCGACAATGAATAGGTACATCTCTTTCTCCGCATTTTCTCTAGCACTTGTCATCTCTTGGTGGATTATCCCTTTTATTAATATATGATGTTCTTCCTTATCTATTATAATGTCTTTGCATTCAAAGTCTGTTTTATCTGATATTAGTATAGCTACTCCTGCTTTTTTTTTTTTTTTTTGTTATTGCTTACATAGAATATCTTTTTCCATCCACTCACTTTCAACCTATTTGTATCTTGGGTCTGAAGTGAGTCTCATGTAAACAGCATATAGATGGATCATTTTTTTTTTTTATCCATTCTGCCAGTCTGTGTCTTCTTATTGAGGGGGTTTAATCCATTAACAGTTAATGTTATTACTGTAAAAGCTGTCCTTGCTTCTTCCATTTTTATCCCTTGGCTTTCATTTGTCATATCTAGTAGTTTTTTCTCTTTATATCCTTTTAGTTACCCTTATTGATAATCATCATTTCTATACTTCCCTGCAAGTCTCTCCTGTCTTTTTTTCTTTTCAGCTGACAGAATTCACTTTAGTATCTCTTGCAGGTCAGGTCTTGTTAACAAATTCTGTCAGCATTTTTTTTATCTGTGAAATGTTAAACTCTCCCTCACTTTTGAAGGGCAGCTTTGCTGGGTAAAGAATTCTTGGCTGGCAATTTTTCTCTTTCAGAATCTTAACATATCACTCCCTTCCTACCTCCATGGTACCTGACGAGTGGTCAGTGCTTTGTCTTATGTGACTTCCCTTATATGTGGTGAATTGCTTTTCTCTTACTGCTTTCAGGACTCTTTCCTCTTCAGCATTAGATAATCTAATTAGTATCTATCTTGGAGTGTGTCTCTTTGTATTTATTCTACTTGGTGTTTGTTGGGATTCTTTGAGTTGCATATTTATGTCTTTCATAGGGATTCAAAAGTTTTTCTGAATTATGTCCTCAAATAATCTTCCTGGCCCTTTGGCACACCGATGATTCTTATATTTGTGTGCTGTGTGTTGTCCATCATTTTCCTAAGATCCAATTCAGATTTTTCTCTTTTTTATCATTTGTTTTTTGTGCATTCGAATTCAGTTGCTCTGTCTTCTAGTTCACTTTTTCTTTCTTCTCCCTCCTCAAATCTGCTGTTGTGTGACTGTTGTGTAGTTTTAATTTTATGTAGTTTCTTTCATCTCCATAAAATCTGCTGTTTCTCTAGTTATTCTTTCAAATTCTTCTTCATGCTCTTCTAGTGTCTTCTTGATATCCTTTATCTCTTTAGCCCACTCATTAACATTATTTAAGAGACTTGTGTGAACATCTTTGATTAGTTCTTCCAAGTGTTGTGTCTCTAGCTTTTTAATTTTATCATTTGGCTTGGCCATATATTCTTTCTTCTTCATATGATTTGTGATTTTTTGTTATTGGCTTCTTGACATTTGGTTATCTTCTTGATAAGGTTATTTTGAAAGTTGGTTTCCCTTGCTCATCTAATACTTTGTTTTTGCTTGGGTTTGCACTGGAGGTCTCCGTTGGCACTTGGTTTGTTAGTAGTTCCCAGCCAAACCAAGGTCAGAGCCTATCAGTAGGAGTATCCCTTTTCTCTGCTGGGTGGAGAAGCAGCTACCAGACTGTACTTTCCCTATCTTCCCAGAAGATGGCATTGTTGGGCCACCTCTACCCCCAACCCCGCCTCTCCCCAACTGCTGCAGCCTGCTGGGCAGGGTCTAGACCAGGTGAAAATCTGGTCAAGGCTGCAGGTCACCTGGTGTGCTGTAAGCCACTGGTTCTGGGGAGTGGGAAGTGGGCACTGTACATCACGGCAAAGATTTTGGCTTGTAGGTGTGATAAGTCTGGTGATTCCCAGATTCCTGGGTGGAATGATTCCAGGCTGTGGGACTGGGAGGTTTGATTTCACCAGCTAGCAGTAGGCACCAGAGTGCTCTGCTTTTTGCCAGCCTGCATGACCGCTTGTGGGTGGGGGAGGGGTGCCTGGAATTTACCTCGGCTCCCTCGCCATTGTCTCTGCTCAGACACGCAGTGAGCATCTGAGTCCCTATGCTGATAGGATTGAGGCAGCAGAACTCATAGTGTCTCTCTTGCTGGCCAGTTGTCAGATTAGCTGTATGCTTTGTCCCCCTCTCTTCCCGAGGGGAGATTTTCCAGACTCCATAGCAGCCTGCCTCAGGGGTTGGAGGTAGGCACTGGGCACCATCGCAGGATCTCTGTATGTGGCTAAGATGAGCTTGCTGGCTTCCAGGTTAACATTTGGGAATGTTAGGCTGCAGATCTGAGAAGATTGCCTCCCCACCTCTCTGAAATTAGAGGTTTGCTGGTTTTCAGCCACCTGGCCTGGCCGTTGTGGTCGTTCTGCATGGTGGACCTTAGAGATGATCGCAATTGAATAAATTCACCTCAATTTCTCAGTCCTAGTTTCTTTGCTTTTTCATTTTCCTTATATAATGCAGAGGTCTTCTTGACCACCGGATTCTGGTTGTTCTCTCTCTGTTCTCTAGTTGTTTTATGGTGGAGGAGTGAGTTTTGCCTATTCTATTCCACCACCTTCCTGAAAGTCAGCTCCTGAGTTTTTTTTGATATGTGCCCATCTTTGAGAATTTCCTTACTTTCCAGCAAAACAAGATGTTCCAGGTACATCTGATACTTTTCCTGTCCC
The DNA here is from genome assembly GCA_004026745.1 of Myrmecophaga tridactyla. Lineage (NCBI taxonomy): Eukaryota > Metazoa > Chordata > Mammalia > Pilosa > Myrmecophagidae > Myrmecophaga > Myrmecophaga tridactyla. The sequence continues at coordinate 8,959 of PVIY010054193.1, read as the reverse complement.
AGCCCTGAAGTTATCCATTTTCCAAGGAACCCTGATTTCTTTTAGTGGAGGTGGTATTTGGAAACCAAAATCTGGTTGCTTTCTGTCTCATTGTTATTGGGGTCTTATCACTTCTATGTGGGTCTAATCTAGGAAATGTATGTATATACCCATTTAAATCTGTTTCTATATCTAACTATGTATATATATTTAAAAAGTTCACATGGGGGCAACCAATTCAAATCCAACACCTAAGGGTTCTAATTTTTTAGCCTTCCCCTTTTCTGTACTAGTAAGTCCCTTCTCCAACAGTGAGAAATCATTTCCTCAGTAAATGTACATATTTGCTGAGTCATCTTATATGTACCAATCTCATGATCCCAGGCTAGCTGCCATCACTGGTCAGGACACAAAGTTCTCAGGGCATTCTGTCAAGTGTATGCCAGAAAGCGAAGGGAATGTTTCATTTAATCTGAACAAAATTCTATTAGAAAGGTGTTATGTTCCCAGTTTTAAAGGAGATCAAAATTCAAGTTCAGAAGGTATGTGACTTTGAGCATGTTACCCTGTAAATACCAGAAGCAAATTTTTAAAATTGGGATTTGCCTGATGCTGAAGCATCTTCTTTATTCTCCTGTACTGTATAACCTCTGGCTAGCTGTGTAAAAAACAATTTGGATTTCAAAGTGACAGGATTTAGGGTTGTATAGGTAGTAGGTGAAGCAGTGGATGTAATTATAACTGTTTGTGAAGTGTGTGTAAAGTTAGAAATAGACGCACTGACAGAGCCCCAGTCACCATCATTTGAAAATTAAGGCCTCTCAGACATGAAAGAGCCACTGAAGAAGACTCAGTAGTGGTGAAAGAAAGAAGAATGTTTAGTTGCATGGCAAATGAAGATGGAGGAAGGAATTTCAGGAACATACTAGATGCTGCTCAGAGAAAGAGATAAGAACAAAAGTACTTTGAATTTTTTAAAATTTAATTTAATTTAATTTTTTTAAATACCAAACAACACAAAGCAAATGCAAACATTCCTATTTTTAAAAAAATTTTTTAATTTAATTTTTTAAATACCAAAAAACACAAAGCAAATGCAAACATTCCCATTTTGATCATTCCGTTCTACATATATAATCAGTAATTCACAATATCATCACATAGTTGCATATTCATCATCATAATCATTTCTTGGAACATTTGCATCTATTCAGAAAAAGAAAACGAAAACAGAAAAAAAATTTATACATCCCATACCCCTTACCCCTCCCTTTCATTGATCACTAGATATATTTCAAACTAAATTTATTTTAACTAAAATAAAACTAAATTTATTTTAACGTTTGTTCCCCCATTATTTATTTTTATTCCATATGCTCTACTCCTCTGTTGACAAGTTAGATAAAAGGAGCAACAGACACAAGGTTTTCACAATCACACTCTCATTGTGAAAGCTATATCATTATTCAGTCATCATCAAGAAACAGGGCTACTGAAACACAGCTCTACATTTTCAGGCAGTTCCCTCCAGCCTCTCCATTACATCTTGGCTAACAGGGTGATATCTACTTAATGCGTGAGAATAACCTCCAGGATAACCTCTGGACTCTGTTTGGAATCTCTCAGCCATTGACACTTTGTCTCATTTCACTCTTCCCCATTTTGGTCGAAAAGGTTTTCTCAATCCCTTGTGGCTGACTCTCAGCTCATTCTAGGATTTCTGTCCCACGTTGCCAGGAAGGTCCGTACCCCTGGGAGTCATGTCCCACAGTACTTTGAATTTTACTACTGGAAAGTTAAGTTGGTTTTCAGTGTGTTCAGGCACGCCACCTGTGTCAAAACCGCCTGTTTATTAGGGTTCTCTAGAGAAATAAAACCAATAGGCGATATCTGTAAATATGAGATTTATGAAAGTATCTCATGCAACCATGTAGATGCAAGAGTCCAAAGTGCATAGGGCAGCCTGCAAGGCTGGCAAACCAGATGAAAAGTCTCTTAGACTTCCACGAGAGAGGCTGGCCAGCTGAAGAAGTAGTGAAAATTCTCTCCTCCCTTAAAAGTCTCCAACTGATTGGATTAAATCTAGTTGATTGGATTCTCTCATTGAGGAAGACACACCCTTGGTTGATCATAGATGCAATCAGTCACAGATGCAGTCAGCTGACTGATGATTTCATAAACTAGCCTTTTGGTTTATTAACCATCCACAAAATATCCTTGTGGTAATGGTTAGGCCAGTGTTTGTTTGACCAGACAACTTGGCACCATCACCTGGCTAAGTTAACAGCTGAACCTGACCATGACAACCTGAGATACTGATTAAAAAACATAAATTCTTCAGGTCCCATATCAGACCTTACTGAATCAGTCTTAAATGGTTGGATAAGCAGTGAGAAGGTGGTAGCACAGGAAATCTGCTTACATGCTGCTAAGGTGATTCTGATGCATATTAAACTTTTGAGGTTCATTGCTTTAGCAGAGTAGTCATAGTAGAGGGGTGTGATTAGAAACTAAATTGAGGAAATGAGACATATAATGAATATAGATTATACAACTCTCTAAGAAGTTTGGCCATAAAAGGAAAGAGGAAGGTCTATAGGTTCATGAAAAAATGGGGTACAGACTAAAGAAAAAAAAAATCTTTATTTTTTAAACATTATATACATTTCAGCATTTTGAGGCATTAAGAAAAAGATACTATAATGGTTATCTGAAAGATAATAACACTTATGACCAGAGAAATGCCCTGAATACATTTTCCCCAGGTATCTTAGATAGCTCCCCACACTTATTTCAAATGATTGCCATTTTATGCTGGGTCTTTGGCATAATTGTGGGTTTGTTGCTAATTTTATTATTAACTACATTTGTATCTTGCCTTTTTGTTAAACAATTAATTATATTAGGAGCGCCTCTTACTCATTTTTTTAAACTTTTTTTATTGTATAATATACATGCAAAGCAAAGAGAGAAAAAAGCAATATTTTCAAAACACTGTTCAACAAGTAGTTACAGGATAGATCTCAGAGTTTGTCCTGGGCTACCATACCATCAGAAGATTTTTCCTTTTAGCTGCTCCAAAATATAGGCTAGAAGGAATAATATTTTTTTTTATTATCACGCTCAATTTTTTTTCTTTTTTGTGGAAAAATAACATATATTAAAAAAACAATAAATTTCAAAGCACATCGGAACAATTAATTGTAGAACAGATTTCAGAGTTTGGTAAGGGTTACAATTCTACAATTTTAGGTTTTTACTTCTAGCTGCTCTAAGATATTGGAAACTAAAAAAAATATCAGTTTAATGATCCACAATCATATTCTTTTGTTAAACCCTGTCTTCTCTGCATAACTCCACCATCACCTTTGATCTTTCTATCCCCCTCATTATGGGTTTTTGGCCTGTGGCTGTTTTAACTTTTTATGTTGGAAGGGGCTGTCGCTAATACTTAGGGAGATGGAACTAGTTGCTGTTCTGGAGAGGCTGGGCCCTGTAGATTTCAAGACTTATCTGGCCCAGGGACCTATCTAGCGGTTGTAGGTTTCTGGAAAGTTACCTTAGTGCATGCATGGAACCTTGTAGAATCTTATATATTGCCCTAAGTGTTCTTTAGGATTGACTGCAATGGTTTTGGTTGGAGTTTGGCAAGTTATGATACGTAGCAATATCTAACTGAAGCCTGCATAAGAGTGACCTCCAGAGTAGCCTCTCAAATCTATTTGAACTCTCTCTGGCATTCATACTTTATTAGTTACACTTCTTTTCCCCTTTTTGGTCAGGATGGAATTGTTGATCAAATGGTATTAGGACCAGACTCATCCCTGGGAGTCATCTCCCATGCTGCCAGGGAGACTTTCAACCCTGGATATTTTGCCTCACATAGGGAAGAGGGCAATGATTTCACTTACAGAGTTCCTCTCCCTCATTTTTATATAAAAAATAGCAGGCATTGTGCTTGGCAGTGGGGTTATAGAGTTGAATAAGACATAATCTTTATCCACAAGGAGATTATAGTCCTTTCTTTGGAGGAACTTGAAATCTAGTACACAGTTAGAAATGCACATAGGTAAGCCATAATTAACTTACTAAATGTAGCAGTATACATTATCACAACTCTCAGACTTCTCAAATTTTGTTATTTAAATTTTATTTTCTTTCTCGAATTGGTAATATGGTTACTTAGTTCAAAAATCAAAATAATATAAAAAGGTGTATATTGAGAAGCCTTGAAACCACACTGTCCCTTTTTATTCCTCCCTTCCCTGTTCTTACAGGAAACCACTTTTATTTGTTGTATATTCTGTAAGTATTTATGCAAGTGGAAACAAAAATATATAATTATTCCCCCTTACTATGTAGAAGGAAACATACTATATTTGTATTTTATATCATAATTTTAAAATTTAACAATATACCTTGGAGATCCTTTTATGATTTCTGTATATAAAGGAACCCTCCCCCTTTTTTCTTTTTCTTCTTTTTTAATGTTAGAAAATTTCACTGCATTTATTTATTTATTAAACATTTTAAATTGTAAAATATAACATTTATACAAAATAAGCCAATAATTTTCAAGGTACATTTTAACAATTAGTTACAGAATAGATTTCAAAGTTTGGTATGGGTTACCATTCCCCACTTCAGGTTTTTCCTTCCAGCTCCTCCAAAATACTGGAAACCAGAAGAAATATCATTATGGTGATTCAGGAGTCACACCCTTTTGTTAAATCCTGTCTTCTCTTTCGCAATTCCTCCTCCTCCTCTGATCCTACTCCCAATATACAAGGGTCTCTGGGCAATGCCATTCCCACTTCTTTATGTTGAAAAGGGTATCGACAACATAGGATAAGGGCATGGAATTGTTGGTATTCTTGGAGAGGGTGTCCCCTCCAAGTTTCAGGACTCATTTGGCCCAGAAACCCTCTCCAGGTTATATGTTTCAGGAAAGTAAACTTAGTACATGAAATGTTTGCAGAATCTCAGTTAGAGACCTTAGTACAATTAACATTTGTAGTCTCAGTTAGAGACCTAGATATGCTTTAGGGTTAACAGGACTAATGTTAGTTGGGTTATGGCAAACCATGGGAAGAAGCCTGTACAAGAATAGCCCCCAGAATAGCCTCTCAACTCCATTTGAACTCTCCCAGTCACTGACATCTTATTGTGTTACATTTCTTTCCCCCCTTTTAGTCTGGAAGGCTTGTTGATCCCAGTGCCAGGGGCAGGCTTAACCCTAGGAGTCATGTCCTCCATTGTCAGGGAGACTCTCATCCCTGAATGTCATGTCCCATGTAGGGAGGGAGGGTAATAATTTTCCTTGTAGAGTTTCTTTTTTTAACATAGTGACATGTCTTGTGTGGATAGACTATTAGGCTATCTAATTGTCATTATTTAAACTTTTACTCCAGTTTTTTGGATCCTTTGTGTAATTCCTTTGCTTTCTCTTCTTTCTTAATGAACTAGTGCTCCCAAGAAGCTTTTTGCATTAATGACGTGCCTGATTTCTTCACCTAAAGACCTTGAATGCATAGCTGGACCAGACTTTCAGACTTCATGGCTAAGTGAAAGACTCCATCTCCCTATTTTAGTAGCTTAGATAAAAAATGGAAGAAAAAGAGAAAGGATTGAAACTTCATATTTTTAAAAGTCTACTTTTTAAAAGTAAGCTGTCTATTCTCTCAGCAACCCTGTGGAGTAGGTAGCATCATTATTCCTTTTATCTGGATAAGGATGTTAAGGCTCAAAAAGCAAGTTGTCTAATCTACGGGTGAATGTCTCCCTGGCAGCATGAGAGATGACTCCCAGGGATGAACCTGACTCTGTCACCATGGGATCAACAATGCCATCCTGACCAAATGGGGGAAGAGAAGTGTAAGAAATAAGGTATTATCAGTGGCTGAGAGAGTTCAAATAGATACGAGAGGCTACTTTGGAGGTCATTATTTTAAGCAGGCTTCAGTTAGGCATTGTTACCTATCATAGCTTGCCAATCCCCAATCAAAACCATTCCAGCCAATCCTAAAGAACACCTAGGACGTTATATAAGATTCTACAAAGATTCTATGCACTAGGGTAACTTTCCAGAAACCTACAACCTCCAGATGGGTACCTGGATCAGATAAGTCCTGAAATGCAGAGGGCCAGCCTCTCCAGAATATCAACTGGTTCCATCCCCCTATCCCATATTATCGACAGCCCCTTCCAACATGAAAAAGTTAGAATTGGCATAGCCCAAATACCCCTAAAGAGTGGGAGAAAGATAAAGGTAATGGTGGAGTTATACAGAGAAGATAGGGTTTAACAAATGAGTATGATTGCTGAATCATCATATTGATATTTCTTTTAGTCTCCTATCTTAGAGCCCCTAGAAGTAAAAACCTAAAATTGTGGAATAGTAACCCTTACCAAACTCTGAAATCTGTTCTACAATTAATTGTTGCTTTGAAATTTATTGCTATTTTGTATATATGTTATTTTTCACAAAAAAAGAAAAAAAAAGTCAATTGTGATGATAAATGCACAGCCATATGAAAATATTGTGAGCCAATAATTATACACTTTGGATGATTACATGGTATATGAGTATGTAACATGTATCAGTAAAAATAAATAAAAGACTGCTTGGAGGAAAGAAAAATAAAGATTCATCAGATATCTAATGTAAGGTTCAGAAACAGAGAAAGAAAATGTTGAAAAGTAATGTTATCGTGGTAAGAGCTGATAATTCTTCAGAATTGTTAGCGTATACTTACTTAGTATTAAGGGATACCCAATAATACAAAACCAAAGAAGATAAATAAATAGAAACCCACAGCTATATATCACAGGGAAATTGCAAAACACCAAAGAAAGACGAAGAAAAACATTATAAAATGAATTAGAAAAAAAAAAAGATAGATTGCTTAAACAGTGACAGCTAAACTTGACGCTTAATAGCAGTAAAAGAAACCAAAAGATAGCAGAGTGATTTCATCAGTAAGGTGAGACATAAACCTTAGGAGGCATAAGGTGCTGAAGGTTTTAGGGTTGTTTAATAGGTGTAGACAAGGCTTAGTATATTAGTATAATCAGACCAGTACAATGTTCTATGGATGCATACCAATATATCTGTTATCAAAGTATTGGTAATTTACTTTAAAATACTTCATTTGAGTTTTCAAAAGGTTATTTGAGATATTAGATAGTATAGACAGAGATAGAAATATATTTGATGCAGTTTTCAATAGATGAGAAGTTCCTGTTTCTGTTTTGTTTTATTTTAAATTAGTAAGCTGGTTGCTATAAGGAAGAGCAAAGGAACAAGAATAGTATCCAGGAAAATGTTAGACAAGATAATGCAATTAAAATTGTTGTGCCAGAAATCAAGATTGAATCTAAAGCTATAATACAGCCATTCCTCAAGTATTGGTACTTTCTTTATTAGGCTTCACAAATGTTGCATTTAAAAATTTTTTTTAACTTTTTCTATTGTATAGTATAACATATATACAAAGCAAAGAAATAAAAAAGCAATAGTTTTCAAAGCACTCTTCAACATGTAGTTACAGGACAGATCCCAGAGTTTGTCAGGGGCTACCATACAGTCCTCTCATATTTTTCCTTCTATCTGCTCCAGAATATAGGAAGCTAGAGGACTTAAATATTTTTTTATCACCACAATTGACCTTTTTTCCTTCTTTTTTTTTTGTGAAAAATAATATGTATACAAAAAAAGCTATAAATTTCAAAGCACAGCACCACAATTAGTTGTAGAACATATTTCAGAGTTTGACATGGATTACAATTCCACAATTTTAGGTTTTTAGTCACACTGCAAAAGCTACATCATTATACATTCATCTTCAAGAAACATGGCCACCAGAACACAACTCTACAGCTTCAGGCGCCACCCTGCCCCAGCCTCTCTAATACACCTAAACCAAAAAGGGGATATCTATAAAATGCATAAGAATAACCTCCAGGGTACCCTCTCAAATCTATTTGAAATCTCTCAGCCACTGAAACTCTATTCTGCCTCACATCTCTCCTCTCCCTTTTGGTCAAGAAGGTTTTCTCAATTCCTTGACGCTGAGTCCCATCTCATTCTAGGAGCTATCCCACGTTGCCAGGGAGGTTTATGCACCTGGGAGTCATGTCCCACATAGAGAGGGGGTGGGCTGTGAGCCTGCCTGCTGTGTTGTGTTGTCTGAGAGAGAGATAGGCCATATCCGAGCAACAAAAGAGGTTCTCTAGGGGTGACTCCCAGGCCCAATTTTAAGTAGGCTTGGTCTGTCCTTTGTGGGGACAAGACCCACATGAACAAACCCCAAGATTGTGGGCTCGGCCCACTGACTTTGCTGCCTCCACTGCTTGTGAACACACCAGGGATTCTCCAAATGGGGAAGCTGAACCCTCCCCCTTTCTTGCCTTTCCCCCAAGGGGACCCCACAAATACTTTATTCACAGTTCAGATCACTCTAGGATCTATTGGGCACACTCTGGACAAACCTACAAAATCCCAAACCTGACTCAAGGCTCCATGCACCCATGGTGTTCGATTAAACTGTCCATATAAGTTATATTAGGAAATGCACTAGTCAAAATATAAATTTTATACCAAATAAACATTTTTTGCTTTAGTCTTACACGAGTTAGTTTTAAAATGTGAAATACCATCTATTTTCAACACCCTACAATATTGACACTCTTTTGTTCTTCCTCATGCACAAACATTTTTAAAATTGTACATTTAGTCACTATCATTGTACACTCTAGGCATTCCTAGATTATACCATCTCAGTCTTTATCGTCTATCTTTCCTTCTGGTTTCATTTGTGCCCCCAGCCCTCCTCCCTCTGTCATTCTCACATTCAGCTTCATTCAGTGTACCAACATTATTGTGCTGCAATTAGGTAGTATTGTGCTATCCATTTCTGAATTTTTACAATCAGTCCTGTTGCACAATCTGTATCCCTTCAGCTCCAGTTACCCAAAATCT
>PVIY010054192.1:0-14497 GCA_004026745.1 Myrmecophaga tridactyla | reverse complement strand
CCCCTATTATTTATTTTTATTCCACATGTTCTACTCTTTTGTTGATATAGTAGCTGAAAGGAGCATCAGACACAAGGTTTTCACATTCACAGAGTCTCATTGTGAAAGCTATATCATTGTTCAATCATCATCAAGAAACATGGCTACTGGAACACAGCTCTACATTTTCAGGCAGTTCCCTCCAGCCTCTCTGCTACATAAGATGTGAAGTTTTAACAAGATATTTTGAAACTTAAGAGATCTATCTCTCTTGAATATAAGTGGATATCAATTCAACAAAATTTACCAATATTCTATGGTAAAATGGTTCCTTTGGTGGTCTAGACAGGCCCAAGCATTTGCACTATATATAGACTTTAGCTAGTTCTTAAGAAGCATATGATGGGAACTTCTTAAAATTAATGTTATTTACCTGCTAGGATGTAAATGCTAAAAGGATGTGGTCTACATTATGGACAAGGGCTCTGTAAAATGTGATATTAGAAAATGGAAATTTTACGAGTTCTGGGAACAGAAACAGGTGATGTGATTGAAATGGGGGAAAAGCCTAATTTTTGCTGCATGGCTAGAACTTAATAATCCAAAGTACTTAAAAAAAAAACACGTGACTAATATGACTACAACATTCCTGGGTTAATTGTGCTCACTTTGACTCCATCAAGTTGCCTGTTCCTGAAAAAGGACGCTTCTGCTTAAAGCAATGGTTCTTTACACTGGTGTTTATGGGGCTAGAATCACAAAATTCCAAACTACACAGACACTCAGGGCTGTCAAATTTGACTCCCAGTAGGGGGCATGAATCCCTCCATCTTTCTCGGAAACGTCTAGAATGGGTGGAGGTAAAGTGTAGTGGATGGATGGATGAGACAGTAGCAGGCTTTGCTTTCAGATGATCCTCATTAGCTCTGACATTGGGCCAGTTGATTAGCCTCTTAATACTTGGTTCAACTAATTTCTAAAATGAGAAGAATAATAGTACCTAGATCATGAAGATGTTGGAAGGACTAAATGAAGAACTCTCAGTAAAGCCTTTAGCACAGTGCCTGACACAGCATCGACTCTTCATCATCATCATCACAGAAAGGAGTAACAGTCCTCTCACAGTCATGAGGTGTGAGAGTGGGAAACTCCTGCTGCTGATGGAGCCACAGAGCCCAAGGGCTTTGATCGTAAACCTTATTTGATCTTAAACCTTATCTTGAACTGGGGGTCAGTCTCCAAAACTCCCTCTATTCCTAAGTCCTCATGAGATTTCTGTCCCCCTTCTTTCTTTCTTTAATTTTTATTAATAAAAACCAATCAACGTACAGTATGAACATTCTTTTTTTATCACATAGTTGTATATTCATCATCATAATAATTTCTTAGAACATTTGCATCAATTCAGAAAAAGAAAACAGAAAAAAAATTCATACATACCATACCCCTTACCCCTCCCTTTCATTGCTCACTAGCATTTCAATCTACTAAATTTATTTTGACATTTGTTCCCCCCCCTATTATTTATTTATTTTTAATTCATATGTTTTACTCTTCTGCTCATAAGGTAGATAAAAGAAGCATCAGATGCAAGGTTTTCACAATCACACAGTCAAGTTGTGAAAGCTATATCATTATACATTCATCTTCAAGAAACGTGGTTACTGGAACACAACTCTACATTTTCAGGCAGTTCCCTCCAGGCTCTCTGTTACACTTTAACTAAAAAGGTGATATCAGTTTAATGAGTAAGAATAACTTTCAGGATAACCTCTCAATTCTGTTTGGAATTTCTCAGCGATTGACACTTTATCTTGTCTCATTTCTCTCTTCCCCCTTTCGGTGGAGACGGTTTTCTCAATCCCTTGGTGCTGAGTTGAGCTCATTCTAGGATTTCTGTCCCACAATGCCAGGAAGGTCCACACCTCTGGGAGTTATGTCCCATGAAGACAAGGGGAGGGAGGGCAGTGAGTTTGCTTGTCGTGTTGACTGAGAGAGAGAGAGGCCACATCTGAGCAACAAAAGAGGTTCTCTGGGGGGTGACTCTTAGGCCTAATTTCAAGTAGGCTTAGCCTATCCTTTGTGGAGTTAAGTTTCATATGAACAAACCCCAAGGTTGGAGGCTCAGCCTATTGCTTTTTTTGTCCCCTCTGTTTATGAGAATATCAAGAATTCTCCACTTGGAGAAGTTGAATTTTTCCCCTTTCTCACCATTCCCCCAAGGGGACTTTGCAAATACTTTTTAATTCACTGTTCAAATCCTTCTGTGCCCTCCTTATTTCTAAGGAATCCTTACAATATTTTCTTCTTGTTTTCAATGTTTCTTGACACCAACAAATCCTATTTCATGAAAGTGCTTTCAGAGGTATGGAGCAAACAGTAAAACAAATTAATTCAACATACACACAAAGGAAAACTAGCTGCCTGACCCCTAGTTGTTTGGGTAGAGCACTAACCTTAAAGCCTAGTTCTTTGGGTCCCTTATAAATATATGGTGATTTACATTTTGGAAATATTTTCTTATACTTTATCTCATTCAACTTTCACCAACAAACTTGGGAGGAAGATAGAACAGAGCATATATCATCCTTGTTCTATAGATGAGAAACCTGAAAAAGAAAAATCAACTAAACTGCCTAAGATCACACAGGCTTCTGTCTTTTTACCATGCCAGAGAAACCAAATATGTGGAGCCAGCTACACTTTCATTCTTCACCCATAGCAGACATCACTAATCAACCACAGCATTCTTTCCCACCACCTGAACTCATGCTCAGAATTATCCTTTTCACTGTGTTCCAGACAGCCCCTTGCCGATTGAGCATAAGTAATATAGGAGATATAACAAATGCATTGGCCATTCCTGGACAAGAATCTCTAGCCTTCATCATTGCTGTCATCATCTAGTTCACTTAACATATCAAAGCTAGAGTATCTTTCCTTAGAAACCATGCACCAGTAGACTATGTGGTCAACATTGATTGTGTACTCTTCCAAGGCAGGAATTCTGTGCTTGTCATATCCACATCCCATAACCTAGAATAGAACTGATACAAATAGATATTGAAACATTTTTTGTTGGATAGATGGATGGTTGGATGGATTTAGTGACTGAATAGGCCCATAGAAACAGACCCCGAGTGGAAAAAAACCTCTACTGCTGATGGTTTTATAGACTTTCACTTCGGATGATGGCTTGACGCCTTTGTGTCTCCCAGGATTGGTCTGTCAATCTAGCAAGCACTGTCTACCTTCCAAGCACCATTTATCTCCATTTATCAGAGGATATTATTAGACATTGTACTGCTGAGGTAGCAAATTAGTTAGGGCTTTTAGTTCTGAGCCCATGATAAGGATTTGGGGAAATGTGTTCTTCAGGGGAGGGCGAGTACATTGTCCCTCTATTACTCTGGCCTGATGACAGCTGCTAGCACTCTGCTGAATGGTCGATAATTGGCTGCCACTCCAGTTATTCCTCACTGGCTATTTTAAGGACTGGCATAGAGACCCATCATGGACTCATTCTGAAAAAAGGAAGGCCATTGTTCCTCCCTCTATACCAGGATTTAGCTTTGACCTCAGACAGAGGGCCCAGAGATGCATGTAAATCCAGAAGTCCCTTCAGATGTGAACCACTGAAAGCCACTTATGGTAGAGCAAAGGATCAGCCATCCCCATGCACTGAACCATCTACTGGGGAGCTGTCCCACCGGCGCCAGATTTTGGCATTGTTGGTGAGAATTTGAGGTTCCAGCTACTTTTGCTTTCTCTGGATTGCTTTTTATTTTAATTGTCTCTTTCCCAAATAAGATGAAGGGAATTTGCAAGGGGTCTAACCACTCACCTAAGAGTCCTAATCTAGAACAAGAGTTGCTTTTACAAGGACAGATTAAAAGACATAAAAAAGCATTTCCTTCCTTTATTTATTTTCTTTAACTTTTTTTTATTGTGAAAAATAACATATATACAAAAACGCAGTAAATTTCCAGGTACATTTTAACAAGTAGTTTTAGAACAGATTTTAAAGTTTGGTATGGGTTACAGATCCATGACTTTTCGTTTTTTCTTCTAGCTGCTCCAACACTCAGGAGACCAGATGAAATATCAATATAATGATTCAGCAGTAATACTCATTTGTTAACTCCTATCTTCTCTTTTATATTCCTCCTTCTCCCCTATTTCTTTTTTTGTGAAAAATAACATATATTCAAAAAAGCAATAAATTTCAAAGTACATCGCAACAATTAGTTGTAGAACAGATTTCAGAGTTTGGTATGAATTACAGTTCCACAGGTTTAGGTTTTCACTTCTAGCTGCTCCAAGTCCTTCCTTTATTTTTATATACAGATTCTCTGGGGAAAAACTTGCAGAACTAGGGAAAATATTTGACCCACTACAAATGCTATGGTCTTGGAGTTTATTTATCTTGCGATGTGTGATAGAATTGGTTTCGCATATGTAGTTCCATTTCCTGTACTCTCTTGGAGAACAGATATTACAACCCCCTTCATGGTAATGATGGCTAATAAAAATATTTAGTACAGATATTAGTTAACTTTTTCTTTTAAAAAAGTGAAATACTTCAAAAATATGAAAAGGTATAGAAAATAATAAATTAACCCATATGTCTTTCTATCCATAGCTTAGGAAAAAAGCATAAATACCATTAAATCTCTCCAGTGATATTCTTCTCCCCAGCCTTCACTCCCATTCCAGGGGAGCCAGTAGCCTGGTGCTGGTGTTTATGCTTCTCCTGCAGGCCTTATACTTAAGTGTAGTAAGAGACAATAAAGGTATTTTGCATGCATTCTAATGCATTGTAGAACCTTACGTAAATGCCATCAAACCAAATTTATCCTTCTGCAAAATCTGTTGGAACAGATTTTCTGTACTCCTGAGTATATATGTGGGATTTTTTTTCCATTGGTATATGTAGTTTGAGTTAGCTTTTGACATCAAGCAATGTCTGTTTTTCAGGACCAATCTAAGAGTCAAAGTGGGTCCTTCTCTAATCCCCAGACCAGTTTAGATCTCTGTTGTGGACTCTCAAAATACTGTCTTCTTTTCCATACTATTTAATCACAATAACTTTAATAACTTGTTAATTATTAAAATGAGTAATTATGTATTTATGTCATGTCTGTCTTCCCTACTAGAAGGTAAGCCCTCTAAGGACAAGGACTATAAATGTCTTACTAACGGCTATACCTCTTGCACTTAGCCCAGCGCCTGCATACAGTAGATAGATAAACGGAGCACGCTCTATTGATTACAGGATAAAATTCAGATTCCTCAGAATTAGATAAAATGCCTGTTGTGATCTAGTTCCTGCTTTCATCTTGGGTCCCAGTTCCTGCCCCTCCTGTGACCTACTTCTGCCCTCCACCCCACCTCCCATTTCCCCTTTTGTCTTACTAAAGCCTGCAGTTCCTGAACTCTCTTGGGTCCTCTGCCTTTGCATATACTGTTCCCTCAGCCTGTAGTGTATACCCACATTTGTTTATCTGGAACTCCTTCTCAACTCTTGAGACATGTATGAAATGATACCTCCTGTGGGAAGACACCTGTAATGATTTCAGGCAGAACGTGGTGCTCCTCGTCTATGCTCGCTCAGTACCATCAAACTTCCCTTGCATTTTAATTCGTTAACTTACTGGAAAAATAAATTAATGAATTCCTACTATAAGCCAGGCCTTACTCCATGTTCTGGAGATACATAGATGAACAAGACAAACATGGTCCCTGTCATTTACAAATAAGTCAACAGGATCTATGAAGCAAATAAACAGGCTGATGTGATAGAGTGTGATGATTTGGAACTATGTGCCCCACAAAAGCATGTTCTTAAACTTAATCTATTCCTGTGGGCATGAATAGGACCTTTTGATGAGGTTACTTCAGTTACATGGCCCAACTCAATTGGGTTGGGTCTTAATACTATTGGTGGAATCCTTTAAAGGCAGAATGAAATCCAGACAGATGGAGAGAAAGCCTTGGGGAGCAAAAAGCTGAAATTCAATGAAACTCAGAAGAGAGCTGAGAGGCCAGGAGAGAATGCCATGTGCTGTGCCATGTGACTGTGGAACCAAGGGCCAAGGATCAGCAGCAGTCAGCCCCAGAGCATCCGTCTTTTGGAAGAAAGCATCACCTTGATGATGCCTTGATTTGGATCTTTCCTAGCCTCAAACAGCAAGCCAATAAACTCCCACTGTTTAAGCCAAGCCTTTATGTGATATTTGCTTTAGCAACAAGGAAACTAAAACACAGAATCATTGGGTAGTCTTCTTTAGGGAGGATAGTTGAGGAAAGTCTTTCTGAAAAGTTGACATTTGAGCCGAGATCTAAAAGAATGCAAACAAGTCAACCATGTGAAAGAGCTAGTTGTAGTATTTTTCACTGTGCATTTGCCCAAGCCCACCTCCTCCCCACCCAAAAGAGAGGTATTGCATGTACATCTGCTTCTCCAGTGCCTAGAATAATGCTCAGCATGCAGGAGGTGCTCAGAGAATGATTGTTGAATTATTTCATGAATGAAAGAATAAATGAGCAAATTATTTTAACTCAGAATGAAATTTAATTATCCACAGGCTCACTTCACATGCAATATTCACATCAACCCCAAATCAGGCCCTTCTTAGGTGCTGATAGCTGTGGGAAGGAAAGAATCCTACAGAACCCTGTGACCAGGCAGTACCCAAGTGCAGAGAGAAAGGGGTATGCCTTGTTTTGGAGTTTCCATGCTTCTAGTAAAGTCACTCCATGCAGACACTTAGCACTAGACCTGCTGCAGCTTTGCTCCATTTTCACTAATTTATCATTGACATTTCCACGGTATTAAAGATAATTATCCCCAGTGGAGCGGTTGGCATGTGCCAAGCATGATTTCGCTTAATCCCCATGAAACCCTATTATTATCTCCATTGAACAAATGAGAAAACAGAGGCTCATTAAGCCCATATCCCTTGTAAAGGTGCAGCCAGGACTTGCATCCAGGTCTGTTGTACTTGGAAACCTGTGCTTTCAACCACTACGCTCAGGACCAGCTTCCTGGTTGTGTGGCCTGTGCAGTTGCACAGAACCTGTTCTTAAAAAGGCCCTTGGCTTGGTTTGCTGTCACTATTTTGAGATTCTTCATAATTTTTAAATAAGGAGCCATATTTTTCTTTTGTACTAGACTCTGCAAACTATGTCCTGCCTACACTACACTGTACTGCAGACCAATATGCCAGATGGGATGAGTGCCCTGATTACCGATGATCATGTGTCAATCTCTGCATGTACCAATGCCCAGGACACAACCTCCTTTCTCAAGACTTCCGTGCCCAACTTTGAAAAATATGTAGTCTTTTTCTGATTATAAAATAGTATACTGCAATGTAAACTCTTCAAGTACAATTATAATATCCTTTCATCAGTTATAATAAAGGTACCACAAAATTGATGCAAAGTGTTAATAATGGGGGAGGGTACATGGGAATTGTGTATTTTCTATTTAATTTTTCTGTAAACCAACAACTTCTCTAATTAAAAAAAGTATAAGATTTTGTAGCTTGTCCAGAGTGATGCCCCCATAAATCCCAGAGTGATTTGAACAGTGAATAAAAAAATGATTTGCAATGTTCCCTTGGGGGAAAGGTGAGAAAGGGGGAAAATTCAACTTCCCCAAGTGGAGAATTCCTGATATTCTCACGAGCAGTGGGGACAACCAAAGCAATAGGCCAATCCCTCAATCTTGGGGTTTGTTCATATGAAACGTATCCTCGCAAAGGATAGGCTGAGCCTACTTAAAATTAGGTCTAAGAGTCACCCCCCAGAGAACCTCTTTTGTTGCTCAGATGTGGCCTTTTGTTGCTCAGATGTGGCCTCGCTCTCTCAGCCAACACGACAACACAACAAGCAAACTCACTGCCCTCCCCCTCTCTACGTGAGACATGACTCCCAGGGGTGTAAACCTTCCTGGCAACTTGGGCAGAATTCCTAGAATGAGCTGGGACTCAGCAACAAGGGAATGAGACAACCTTCTCTACCAAAATGGGGAAGAGAGAAATGAGACACAATGAAGTGTCAGTGGCTGAGAGATTTCAAACAGAGTCAAGAGGTTATCCTGGAGGGTTTTTTTATGCATAATATAGATATCACCTTTTTGGTTAAAGTATATTGGAGAGGCTAGAGGGAATTGCCTGAAAATGTAGAGCTGTGTTCCAGTAGCTAAGTTTCTTGAAGATGATTGTATACTGATGTAGCTTTCACAATGTAACTGTGTAAATGTGAAAACCTTGTATCTGATGCTCCTTTTATCTACAGCATGGACAGATGAGTAAAACATATGGATTAAAAATAAACAAATGATAAGGGGAACAAATGTTAAAATAAATTTAGTAGATTGAAATGCTAGTGATCAATGAAAGGGAGTGGTAAGGGGTATAGAAAAAAAATAGGGGAAACAAAGGCTAAAATATATTGGGTAGATGGAAATACTAGCAGTCAATGAGAGGGAGGGGTAAGGGGTATGGTGTGTATGAGTTTTTTCTTTTATTTCTTTTTATGAATTGATGCAAATGTTCTAAGAAATGATCATGGTGATGAATATACAACTATGTGATGATATTGTGAGTTATTGATTATATACCAAGAATGGAATGATCATATGGTAAGAATGTTCATGTTTGTATGTTGTTATGCTTAAAAAAACAAAAAAATATATAGACAAACAATAGGGTGGTGGTCAAGAGAATTCTAGTTCTATCCATAAAGATCAAGTTTTTATAAAGAGAAAATTAATCACATTGGGTGATAATTTTGTGCCCTCTAAATAAAATTTTTAATCCTATATATAAATTTCTCTATGCTTAGAATGATTTTAAAATTTACTTTCGAATGGATTCCTTAAGAGCAAATCCGAGAATGTGTATCACCCAGGGGAATCTTTGTTATGTTTGTAGTCTGCTTTATTGTTCATTTATATACCAGATAAGCACCTTTGACTTTTAATTAAAATATTAATTGATTTGTTAATTCAAGCTAATTCATTGCTATTTGGATATTATTCTCCTTCTTGCTAAATCTCCTCATTGGGAAAGGTGGCTTAGAACTCCTGCATTCCTTCTTCCACCTCTAAATCCAGCCCATTCACTCGAAGTCCCCTTCTCCTTGCCAAAGCAGAAACCAGTCCTGGAGGGTTTACTTACCACTTGATCTCTCATGCTGGTGATCCCTGGACTCTCTCTCACCATGAAAAGACTTATATTGTAGAGGCTGCAGAGCTGTGGCTGGTCAGGTAACTTCTGTTACTTAGCAACTTTCTCCTGCTTTGTTAAGTTGGGCTGTTCAATCTCCTTAATGAATAAGAGCATCAAGCCAGGTAATTGATGCCTGGACATTTAGCCCATGAATAATTGACTGTCTGGGTAATCCTAGATACATTTCCTCGATCAGATTGTACAATGGAACAGTCATGTCATAGCCAGTGTCGAGTTTTGTGTTGTGTTTTTTTTTTGTTTCTGTCTTAATCAGTTTTATGATGTCAGAAATCTGCTTTCTTGACCCAAAGCCTCAGGTGAACAATGGAAGCAGTGATCCTCCCAAACCCGGGACATGCTTCCTCTTTCCGCCACAAGAGCTCAGCATTTCCCCCTTTCATTTGGGCTTAGAAAAGTTTCAGCTTTTTCTGTTTATCTTTCAGGTATCTTTTCTCACATACATCGGGAAGGTAATGCAGTCTAAGGAGGAGGGGGGACTGGGAGTTGCATTTCCTGGGCAATGCCAATCACTTACTTAGCAGCTCTAAGCCAGCCTTAGATTGTCTGACTTGTTTATTCATTCAACACATATTCTGAGCACCTACTGTGTGCCAGGCACCGGGATTTGTGATAAACTTGGTCTTGTCTGCTTTCATAGAGTTTATATTCTTGTTAGAGCACACAGATGATAAACAAATAAACAAGCAAAAAAATTACATTCAGAAAGTGGAAATAATTGTGCTAGGAGGAAAACAAAAACAGTAATGGGGTAGAAAGTGACAGATGAGGGGATGGAGTAGGGTGGTCAGGGAAAGTCAAGGAATCCTCCTCTGACAAGCTGATCTATTTTTAGGTTATTTATATAAAAAATTGTAGATTCGCAGAAAATAGCATTCTAAATACACATACACTCCCTCTCCCATAGTTTCCCCTATTATTAACATTTTACATTAGTGTGGTATCTGTGTTACAATTGAAGAAATGAATTATTATAATTATACTGTTAACTATAGTCCATAGTTTTCATTGAGTTTGCTCTGTAAGTTTTATGGTTGTTTTTAAAATGTCTATTCTGGTAACACACTTACAACCAAAAATTTCCCATTTTAACCATTTTCAGATGTAAAAGCTAGTGGCGTTAATTACATTCACAATGTTGTTTTGCAGCATTTTAAAACTCAATGCCAGTGATTTAGAGATAAATGGTATGACAAGGTGATATTTGAACTAAGAGCTGAATGACAAGAAGGGACCATCCATAAAAATAAATGGCAGAAGATTCTAGAAAGAGGAGCATGAAGGCAAAGATCCTAAGTTGGGAAGGGGTTGGCATGTTTGACGGGTAGAAGGAGGGCCTATGGGACCAGGGCAGAGTGATGGGAGTATGGAGCAAGTGTGATTGGTTCTAAAATCCTGGGGTTGATGCTCACAATGGCCACTCATCTTTGATTACTTCCAAGACCAGAGAAAACAACTGTGCTACATCCCCTGTTAGTCAGGGAACCTAAACAAGGGAATGTGAGTTTAACTAAATTTTTGAAATGATGTGCCTCACTGATGGTGCGAGCATTCACGTATGAAGGGCAGAGGTTGTCAAAACTCAGCACAGGTTGACTCATTTATTCAACACATATGTATTGAGGTAGGGTTCAGTGCACCTAGTATATAGAAATGACCAAAAGAGAGTTCTGGCCCTCAGGAGCTTATTAGGAAAATAGACCCAAAAAACTAACAAATAAGTAAAATATAGCTATAAAGTATATCAGTTGGTGATAAGTGTGAGAGGGGCAAATAAAGCAGGGGAATGGCCTAGGATATGTGTGAAGGGAGATGGTTAAAGTTTTAAACAGGGTGGTCAGAGAAAGCCTCCCCGAGAAGGCAACATTTGAGCAGATACCTGTGTATAGGGTGATAGGGAGCCAACTCACTCAATGGGGGGAGAACATTCCAGATGGGAGGACAGCAAGAGGGCCTCTTTTTTCCTGCAAAACCTCCCTGTCACCTGCCTGGACAAAGATGTGCCCTTTCACAGCCTTTTTTTTTTTTTTTACATTTCTTTACTGTGAAATATAACATTTATGCAAAACAAAAGCAATAATTTTCAAAGCACATTTTAACAAGTAGTTCTAGAGCAGATTCAAAGTATGGTTTACAGTTCCACATTTTCATGTTTTTCCTTCTAGCAGCTCCAAAACACTGGAAGCTAAAAGAAATATCATTATTGTGACTCAACAGTCATACGCAACTGTTGAATCTTATTTTCTCTGTTACGACTCCTCTTTTCATGATCCTACTCCCAATCTATGGGGTGTTTGTGCTATGCCCATTCTAACTTTTTCATATTGAAAGGGGTGTTGGCAATATAGAATAGGAGGATGGAACTAGTTGATGTTCCTGGAGAGGCTGCCTCTCTGGGTTTCAGGACTTATCTGGCTTAGGAAACTTCTGGAGACTAGAGGTTTCAGGACAGTGAACTTAGTACATGAAACTTTTGTAGAGTCTCAGAGCTCTAGGTGTTCTGTAGGGTTAATAGGAATGAAGCTGGTCGGCAACAAGCATTATCTAGCTGTAGCTTGCGTAAGAGTAGCCTCCAGAATAGCTTCTCGACTCCATTTGAACTCTTGTAGAAGCTGACACCTTATTTTATTACATTTCTTTTCCCTCTTTTAGTCCAGAAGGCATTGTCCATCCCATAGTACCAAGGCCAGACTCAACCCCGTTGTCCTGTGCCCGGTTGTTGGGGAGACTCTCCCTTTCGTAGCCTTTTATCAAAATGCTTATCACTGTTCTGCTTAAAACCTTCCATTGCACTTGGAATTAAAATTAAATTTCTTACCATGGCTCATAAAATCCAGTTTAATCTTTTCACCCTTCCAATTTCTTTTTCCTTTTCTCCTTTCTTGCCTTTCTTGTTCCATAGGCTCCAGTCACAGTAGGCCTCTTCCTGGTCCTTGAACTTACAAACTCATTCCCACCATGGGGAGTAGCATTTATTGTTCTCTCTACCTAGAACACCCTGAGATTATCACATGGCTGGTTCTTTCCCCTTGTTCAGGCTCCAGCTTCTCAGAGAAGACTTCCCTGACCCCCTCCTCCCCATCGCCCCCCCAAAAAGCAGCCTTATGGCCACTCTCCATCAAATAATGACTCCCTACTCAGCAGTTATCAATGGCTCATGGATCAGAAAGACTGACTTACCACTTATTCACGAAGGGTGTAGTCATTTCCTTCTGCTCTGAAACATGGCCCATTATGTGTAATGTGCTCCTTAAAGAAAAAGGAGGCTATAAATGTGAAAGGAGCCATAACAGAGTACCCACCTCCTAAACCATCAGGCTTACAGCCCCTTAGGACATGGCTGATATTAATTTCCAGAACCTTCTATTTTCCACCAGACCTGACTTTGAATTTTAAAAGACTCAGTGCAAGTGCACGCAACAAGTTTCCCCACTGCTGAGGAAGTGGGATGCAAGAGTAGAGGAAATGGATGACCTGCATTCACACAGAATGAAAAAAGTTTTTTAAAAGAGAAAAGAGTATTTATAAATCTGGATCTTGAACCCAACGGCAGGGCCAGACCTTCATTGTATTATTTATTAAATTTTTTTTTGAGGAATATATTAAAGTTTAGATAAATATACATAGGAAGAAATGGAATGGGGTAGTATTTGTTGACAGTATTTTGTTTTGTTTGTAAAGTGATGAATTTTGGTAGGGGGAAGGTAAGTTGTCCTGGGTATTAAAAAATATAAAATCGTGTCAAAAGATAAAACAAATAATCTTTTACCCCACTTCACCCAAGAGGGTTAGACCGGATAGAAGACTTGGGTCTTGAAATTTACTATATCACCAATATCACCACCGGCACCATTGCCAAAAGACTCTCCCCCTTCAATGCGGCCAATGAATTCACTGGGTCGAAACATCCTAAGATTCCCCAGGCTGGCAACTCTCAGGACATCTGTGTTTGGGGCCATACTACAAGCAAAAAGACACAGACACAAATGTATCCTCCCAGCTTAAATTTAACGATGGAGTAAAAAGGTCACTGTGTAAATTCCTTTTAAAACCGCATTTTGGAGGCATGCAACTAGGTGAATGAACATTGATGACAATATGTTGAACTGAATGTCAGAAACAAAATGACAAATATCATCATACCTCACTCACATGGACTGACTATAATATACAAACTTGGAGAATTGAAGTCGAGAGCATGAGTTATCAGGTTGGGGCCTATTGTAAAAGCTCCTAGATTGTCAGCTCTTACCACAGTCACATATATTCAGGAGTTGTAATTGTTATTTTTAAATTCTGAGATTCTGACTTATTTGTGTATAACCTGGTTGTTCCCTGAAACTTCAGGTATTTATATGACACCTGAGACTCAGAGTTTGAGCTCTGAAGCTATGAAGGTCAGCTATACCCCATACAGCAACTGTTTTAAAAGTTGAAAAAGTGATCAAACTTCGACTAGAGATATGAATGAAGCTGATCTGGATAGGACTAAGGTAAATCAGAATACAGGGTAAAGGATGGTATGGCCTATATTTTCAGACTCCAACTTCTGTGTGAGACCAAAGTAAGAGATGTTAATTTGGTGTAAATGTATATTTTGAGTAGCACATTATTTAATTTAATTTGTATGATCAGTTTTTTCAAACTTCATAAGTATTTGCAAAGTTCCCTCAGGAGACTGGGGAGAAAGGAGGAAATATTAAATTTCCCTCTCTGGGGAATTCCTGATATACTCACAAGCAGTAGGGGCAACTAATTAAATAAGCTGAGCCCTCGATCTTGGGGCTCTCCTTTATGAAACTTATTCCTGCAAAGAAGAAGCTAAGCCTACTTATAGTTATGCCCAAGAGTCACCCCCAGAGAACTTTTGTTGCTCAGATGTGGCCTCTCTCTCTCTAAGCCAAATCAGTAGGTAAACTCACTGCCCTCCCTGCCCCTACACGGGACATGACTCCCAGGGGTGTAAATCTCCCTGGCAATGTGGACAGAACTCCTGTGATGAGCCAGGATCTGGCATCAAGAGATTGAGAAAACCTTCTTGACCAAAAGGGGGAAGAGAGAAATGAGACAAAATAAAGTTTCAGTGGCTGAGAGATTTCAAGCAGAGTCAAGAGTTTAGCCTGGAGGTTATTTTTATGCATTATACAGATATCCCTTTTTAGTTTCTGATGTATTGGAGTGGCTGGAGGGAAGTACCTGAAACTGTTGAGCTGTGTTCCAGTAGCCTTGATTCTTTTCTTTTCTTTTTTTTTTTTTTTTTA
>PVIY010054191.1:0-14337 GCA_004026745.1 Myrmecophaga tridactyla | reverse complement strand
GGTCTTCTCTCCAGGCCCTTGGGTTCCAACAACTTTCCCCGGGGTAACTTCTTTCTGCATCTCCAAAGGCCTGGGCTGAGCTGCAAGTGCTGAGATGAGGAATGCCGAGCTGCTTAGGCTGTGCTACGTTGCGTTCTCTCATTTAAGCACCAGCCAATTAAGTCAAATGTCACTCATTGCAGCAGACACACCTCCTAGCCGACTGCAGATGTAATTGGCAACAGATGGGGTTCACGTACCATTGGCTTATGTCCGCAGCAACAAGACTAGGTATGCTCACTGGCCAAGTTGACAACTGAATCTAACTAACACAGTTACATCTAGGTGTTTAAAAGGGAATATTGTTTTGAAGCAAGAAAGCTTTCTTTACATATTCCTGGGTAATAGAAGGACAGAAGACTGAGGTGATATCAGGTGCTAAAACCTGATAGCATGGCTTCAATATAGTCTATCAAAATTTGAGTAAGTGTAAACCATAATTACCCCATCTATATAAATTAATAATTGCATTCTTTTTTTTTTTGTATGCTGTATGGTTGGGTCACATTTCATTTTTTTTCCATGTAAGTATCCAGTTATTGCAGCATCATTTGTTGAATTTTTTGTTTGTTCGTTTTTTTTTGTTTTTTTTTGGTATGTTTTGGGATGTGCGTGGGCTAGGAATCGAACCCGGGTCTCTTGCATGGCAGGCGAGAATTCTACCACTGAAATACCCTCGCACCCCCAATAATTGCATTCTTATTGGCTTTAAAGAGTTCTTTGCATCTTTTATCTAATATAGCAAAGATTTTCTTCCAGTCTGTGATGTGGCTTTTTATTCTTTTTACAGAGTCTTTTAAAAAGCAAACTTTAAAAAAAAAATGGAATCCAATTTTCATTTCTTTAAGAAATTTTTGCTTAACCCAAGCAAGGTCAGAAATATTTTCTTTTTTTTTCCTAGAAGTTTTAGAGTTTTAGGGTTTTTATGTAGCTCTGGGCTCTTAACTTGTGTATATGGTGAGAGATATTGATAGAAGATTTTCTTTTTTTCATATTGATGTTCTAGTCCAGAACCATTTATTAAAAAGACTACCCTCTCCCCAGTGTATTTTAAAATGAGTTGGCTTTGTAACTTTGTCACAAAGCAGTTGTCTGTGTATGCATAAGTCTTTTTCTGGATTCTCTATGATATTTAATTGATCTGTTTGTCTATCTTGACCCCAATGCTTCAAGGTCATGGTTACGGTACCTTTATAGTAAGCCTATAAATCAGGTGGTGCTACTTCTCTCTCTCTCTCCCTCTCTGTTTTCTCAAAAGTTTTTGTTTATTCTAGATCCTTTGCATCTGCATATCAAGTTTAGAATCAGTTTGTTAATTTCCACATACACACAGGTAAAAGCCTGCTGGGATTTTGATGGATATTGTATGGAATCCAAACACCAATTTCAAAAGAACTGACCTTTAAAAGACTGCATCTTTTGACCATGAACAACATCCATTTCTTCAGGTAATTTATATTCTTTCAGAATGTTTTATAATTTTCTGTACTCCGGTCTTTCTGCACCTCTTTTATCAGATTTACGCTTAAGTATATCATGTACTTGGATGCTGTTGTAAACAGTATTTATAAAAATTTTGCTTTCTGATCAACTGCAAGCCTATATACACAGAATTGAATATTGTATATTGATCCTTTATGCTGCAACTTTGCTACTCATTTATTAATTTCAATAGCTTTTTTGTGAATTCCATGTTTTCTACATAAATGATGATAATGCTGTTATCTTTGAATAAAGACAGTTTTACTTCTTATTCAATCTGAATGCCTTTTATTTGTTTTTCCTGCTTTATTGTAATGGCCAGAGCCTCCAGTATGATGTTGGATAAATGCTGTAATATTGGACATGCCTGACTTGTCACTAGTTTTATAGGGAAATCGTTCCATCTTCCCTACCGCCAGTGATGTGAGTGCAGGTTTTGGTAGATGCTCTTTATCAGGTTGAAGACATTCTCTTTTATGCCTAATTTTCTGAGCTTTTTAGATTGGATTTTGTTAAATGATTTTCATATACCTATTGAGATGCTCATGTATTTTTATAATTTGTTTGTTAATATGGTTAGTTAAAATTATTGATTATTAAATGTTAAATCAAATGTGTACTCCTGAGAGAAATCTTATCAGGTCATGATGAATTATCTATTTTACATATTTTGGAATGATTCACTAAAATTTGTTTAGTATTTTTCAGCTACATTTATCAGGGATGTTGGTGTGTTATTTTACTTTCTTCTAAGAGAGTCAAGAACAGCTTTGTCAGTTTTTGAAATCTAGTTAATCGTATTGGGTGAAAACATTCCTTCTGTTTTTATTTTCTGAGAAAGGTTTTTGTAGAATTGATATTATTTCTTCTTTGAATGTTTGGTAGAACTTATTAGTGAAGCTATCTAGGCCTGGAGTTTTCTTTGTGGGAAGGTTTCTGAGTATACATTCAATTTCTTCAGTATTTAGGACTATTTAGGGAATTTATTTCTTATTGTATACTTTGTGTCTTTGAAGGAATTTGGCTCTGTCATCTAAGTTGTCAAATTTATTGTTATCAAGTTATTTAAAATATTCCTTTGGTATTTAAATATTTGTAGAAATGTAATGATGCCCCCCTTCTTATTTCTGATATTGGTAGATTATACCTTTTTTCCTTTTTATCTGATCAGTCTAGCTAGAGGTTTATGAGCCTTTTTGATGTTTACAAAAAAACGGCTTTTGGGTTAATCAATTTTATTTATTATTTTTCTGTGTAATGGATTCTTTTCCTTATGCATTGATTTATGAGTTTCTTCTGTTAACTTTGTGCTTTATTTGTTCTTTCCTCTCACTTCTTACAGCAGATGCTAAGTTCACTGACTTGAAACCTTTCTTCTCTTCTAATAGAAGAATTCAGTACTATACATTTCCTTTTATTTACTGCTTTAGCATTATTACACTTTTTTTATGATTCAAACATAGTGTTTTATTGTTCTTTAATTATTTTCTCCAGATAACATTATAGAATATTCATGTATTGCAACCTTGTTCTTATAACTCTGTGTGGATGTTTGTGTGTATAGTGTGTATTTCTTTTGATCAATTAATCAAAAAGATATGGAACCAGAAGTAACTCTGTGTTTGGGTCAGGGACAGAGTTTGTGTCTGCAATCTGGCATAAACTTCAAAGAGGGAGATGCTCTAGTTCTTTCTATAATCTCTCTTGTGACAGGAGTGATTGGCATCCTAATCTCCAATCACAGGGTTCTCACATCTTTTAGGGATGTGTAATATTATTTAACTCTTGATAGCAATAATAAGTAGCAAGGAGGCAAAACTGTAAGCATGATTTTTGAATATTAAACCAAATTTGTATTCTTGGAGTAAATAGTATCAGATTACGATGATTATCAATTCTGCATATCTTTGGATTTGACTTGCTAAAATTTACTTTGGTATTTTTGAAATTATGATTATCAGGGATATTAACCTTAAATAAATAAATGCTATTTCCTTATTTGTGAAAATGAAATTTATTTCTTTAAAAAGTACAAACAGAGAGGAACAGTCCAAGACAGCAGCTTAGTGAGGCATGGGATTTAGTTCGCCCTCCAGAGCAGCTGATAAAAAGCCAGGAACAGTACAGAACAACTGCTGGGGCCACGTCAGGGACTGGACACACAGCGTACCCCAGTCTGGACATGCAGGACCAGCTGTGAGTCCATGCAGAACCATGAGTCCTCCAAGTGGGAGTCGGCGCCCCTCCCACACAGGCTGCGTCCCAGAGTGGAAAGGAAAGGGACTTTACCAGCAGCAGGGGCTGAGTTCAACCAAGCTCCAATTGTGGAATTAATTAACAAATTCTGACTACTAAAAATAGAACCCCAGCTCAGCTAAACCTTGAGTAAAAGCTGAGGTCACTGGTTTTTGCCCCAGTACAGAGGGGGCAGGGCTGATGAAAAAAGGAAAAAAAATAGAAAACAGAGGTTTTCTTGGATCAGGCAACACAAAATACTTGAGAGGGTCTGTGCCCTGAAGGAAAGGAGGGGGCACATAGGACCCGGAGATACACAGAGAAACATACAACTTAAACCTTTGATTGGCAAACCTGAGGAATGGGGGTCCTGCTCTGAAAAGGATTTTTTTTTCTTTTATTTTTTGTGGCTGTGTTTCTACAGCCTGACTGCTGTTTGGATACAACTGCAAGGCTTCTCAGGCTCCAACTGCCCCAGGCAAAGGCGGAGTTAAACTTGTCTGAGAGGCAAAGAGGCTGGTCAAGTGAAAGCAAGTAATTGCCTGGAGGATGTGGTTTCCCCAGGAGATGGGTGGGGCCCAGCTCAAGTGGAATCCCTCTCTCAAGGAATTCAGACCCTAAGGACTGGAAAACTGAAACAAAACCAGACTACAACCTCTCCTCTGTCTCAACCATGTCCCCAGCAGGGAGAGTCTGCTGAAGGTAAAGGTACCGTATCACCTCATGCTGGTGGGACCTGCAGGCAGACAAGCACCACATACTGGACAGGTTAGGAAAAACACAGAGTCTAGAGGTTTCACAGGAAAGCCTTTCAACTTTCTGGGTCTCACCCTCAGGGAAAACTGATGGAGGTGTCTCTTTCCTCCTGAGAGGAGGCCAGTCTGGTCTGGGAAAATCTGACTGGGATCTTAATACCTAAGCAGACCCTTCTAAGGTGGAAATAAAAAAGGAAAAGGAACCATATAGGCAGGGCAAGAAACAAGAAAACAAGAACTGAAAAATTCTGATCTGTCAAACAAAACCAAAGCTAGAGTTCTAGAATCAGATGAATGGAATGTCAAAGAACAGATAGAAAACAAAGTCATCCAGCAAGAAAATCCTAGGCAAAAAAGTGAAAACAATCTCCAGAATAAACTAATTAAGGAAATTAAATGTCTTAGACACCAGCAAAAAATAACGAATCATGCTAGGAAAACTGAAGATATGGCCCAGTTAAAGGAACAAACCAACAGTTCAAATGAAATACAGGAGTTGAAACAATTAATTCAGGATGTTCAAATAGACATGGAAAATCTCATAAAAAATCAAATCAATGAATTGAGGGAGGATATAAAGAAGGCAAGGAATGAACACAAAGAAGAAGTTGAAAGTCTGAAAAAACAAATCACAGATCTTATAGGTATGAAAGGCACAGCAGAAGAGATGAAGAAAGCAATGGAAACCTACAATATCAGATTTCAAGAGGCAGAAGATAGGATTAGTGAACTGTAGGATGGAACATCTGAAATCTGACTTGCAAAAGAAAATATAGAGAAAAGAATGAAAAAATATGAGCAGGGACTCAGGGAATTGAATGACAACATGAAGTGCACGAATATACATGTTGTGGGTGTCCTAGAGGGAGAAAAGAAGGGAAAGGGAAGAGAAAAACTAATGGAGGAAATTATCACTGAAAATTTCCCAACCGTTAGGAAAGACTTAAAATTACAGATCAAAGAAATGCAGCACACCCCAAATAGAATAAAGCCAAGAGACAGAGAGAGTTTTGAAAACAATAAGAGAAAAGCAATCCATCACATACAAGGGAACCCAATAAGACTATGTGTAGATTTCTCAGCAGAAACCATGGAGGTAAGACGACAGTGGTATGATGTATTTAAGATTCTAAAAGAGAAAAACTGCCAATCAAGAATTCTATATCCAGCAAAATTGTCCTTCAAAAATGAGGGGGAAATTAAAACATTTACAGACCGAAAAATCAGAGAGAATTTGTGACCAAGAGACTGGCTCTGCAATACTAAAGGGAGCACTAGAGACAGATAGGAAAAGACAGGAGAGGGGTGGTGTGGAGAAGAGTGTAGAAATGGAGACTACCAGTAAAGGTAGAAAGAGGAAAACATTAGATATGACATGTAAAATCAAAAGGCAAAATGGTAGAAGAAAGTACTGCCCTTATAGTAATAACACTAAATTTTAATGAATTAAACTCCCCAATCAAAAACATAGACTAGCAGAATAGCTTAAAGAAGAGGACCCATCTATATGCTGACTACAAGAGACACATTTTAGACCCAAGGATAAATATAGGCTGAAAGTGAAAGGTTGGGAAAAGATATTTCATGCAAACAACAATCAGAAAAGAGCAAGAGTAGCTATACTAATATCCAACAAATTAGACTTCAAATGTAAAACAATTAAAAGAGACAAAGAAGGATACTATTATTAATAAAAGGAACAATTCAATAAGAAGACATAACAATCATAAATGTTTATGCACCAACTCAGACTGCTGCAAAATACATGAAGCAAACACTGAAAAGAGAAATAGACACATCTACCACAATAGTTGGAGACTTCAATTCTCTATTCTCATCAATGGACAGAACATATAGACAGAGGATCAATAAAGAGACAGAGAATTTGAATAATATAGTAAACAAACTAGACTTAACAGACATTTATAGAACATTACACCCCACAACAGCAGAATATACCTTTTTTCCAAATGCTCATGGATCATTCTCAAGGATAGATCATATACTGGGTGACAAAGCAAGTCTCAATAAATTTAAAAAGATTGAAATCATACAAAACACTTTTTCAGATCATAAAGGAATAAAGTTGGAAATCAGTAATAGGCAGAAGGCCAGAAAATTCACAAATATATAGTGGTCCAAGAACACAGTCTTAAACAACCAGTGGGTCAAGGAAGAAATTACAAGAAAAATCAGTAAATATCTTGAGGCAAATGAAAATGAAAACACAACATATCAAAATTTATGGGATGCAACAAAGGCAGTGCTAACATGGAAATTTATTGCCTTAAATGCCTATGTCAAAAAAGAAGAGCAAAAATCTAATTAACTGTTCTCTTGGAAAAACTAGAGAAAGAACAGCTAACCAACCCCAAAGCAAGCAAAAGGAAAGAAATAATGAAGATTAGAGCAGAAATAAATGAAATTGAGGACATGGAAACAATTGAGAAAATCAAGGAAACCAGAAGTTGGTTCTATGAGAAAATCAATAAGATTGATGGACCCTTAGCAAGGTTGACAAAACGAAGAAGAGAGAGGATGCAAATGAATAAAATCAGAAATGGAAGAGGAGACATACCCACTGACCCAACAGAAGCAAAGGAGGTAATGAGAGGATACTATGAACAACTTTATGCTAATAAACTAGACAATGTAGATGAAATGGACAACTTCCTAGGAAGGCAAAAACAACCAACATTGACTCGAGAAGAAATAGACAACCCCAACAAACCAATCACAAGTAAAGAAACCGAATTAGTCATTAAGAAGCTCCCCAAAAAGAAAAGTCCAGGACCAGATAGCTTCACATGTGAATTCTACCAAACATTCAAGAAAGAATTAGTATCAATCCTGCTCAAACTGTTCACAAAATTGAAGAGGAAGGAATGCTACCTAACTCACTCTATGAAGCCAACATCACCCTCATACCAAAGCCAGAAAAAGATACTACAAGAAAAGAAAATTGCAGACCAATCTCTCTAATGAATATAGATGCAAAAATCCTCAACAAAATTCTTGCAAATCGAATCCAACAGCACATTAAAAGAATTACACACCAAGACCAAGTAGGACTTATCCCAGGTATATAAGGTTGGTTCAACATAAGAAAATCAATTAATGTAACACACCATATCAACATATCAAAGCAGAAAAGCCACATGACCATCTCGATTGATGCTGAAAAGGCATTTGACAAAATTGAACATCATTTCTTGTTGAAAACACTTCAAAGGATAGGAATAGAAGGGAACTTCCTGAACATGATAAAGGTAATATATGAAAACCCCACAGCTAACATCATCCATAATTGGGAAAAACGGAAAACATTCCCCCTAAGATCAGGAACAAGACAAGGATGTCCGTTATCACCATTATTATTCAACATTGTGTTGTAAGTTCTTTCCAGAGCAATTAGACAAGAAAAAGAAATACAAGGAATCAAAATGGGAAACGAAGAAGTAAAACTCTCACTGTTTGCAGATGATATGATACTATAAGTCAAAAACCCTGGAAAATCCACAGCAAAACTACTAGAGCTAATAAATGAGTACAGCAAAGTGGCAGGTTACAAGGTCACATTCAATGTACATTTCTATACACTAGTAATGAACAATCTGAGGGGGATATCAAGAAAAATATTCCATTTGCAATTGCAACTAAAAGAATAAAATATTTAGGAATAAATTTAACTAAGGCTACAAAAGACCTATATGAAGAGAACTGTAAGAAATTGCTAAAAGAGATCACAGAAGACCTAAATAAATGGGTGGGCATACTGTGTTCATGGCTTGGAAGACTGAATATAGTTAAGATGTCAATTCTACCTAAATTGATTTATAGATTCAATGCAATATCAATTAAAATCCTGAAAACTTACTTTTCAGAAATAGAAAAATCAATAACCAAATTTATCTGGAAGGGCAGGGTGCCCCGGATAGCTAAAAATATCCTGAGAAAGAAAAATGAAGTTGGAGGTCTCACAGTACCTGACTTTTAAGGCATATTACGAAGCTACAGTGGTCCAAACAGCATTGTACTGGCATAAGGATAGATGTACTGACCAATGGAATAGAATAGGGTGTTCAGATATAGACCCTCTTATCTATGGACAATTGATCTTTGATAAGGCTGTCAAGCCAACTCACCTGGGACAGAAAAATCTCTTCAATAAATGGTGCCTGGAGAACTGGATATCCACATGCAAAAGAATGAAAGAGGGGCCATATCTCACATTCTATACAGAAATTAACTCAAAATGGATCAAAGATCTAAACATTAGGGCTCAGACCATAAAACTTTTAGAAGAAAATGTTGGGAAATAGCTTATAAAACTTATAATAGGGGGTAAGCATTGAAGAAAGAGATAGATAAATGGGAACTCCTCAGAATTAAACACTTTCATGCATCAAAGAACTTTGTTAAGAAAGTAAAATAAGAGCCTGCACAATGGGAGACAATATTTGGAAATGATATATCAGGTAACAGTCTAGTATCAGGTACCGGTCTAGAATGCATAAAAAGATTGTTCAACTCAACAACAAAAAGACAAACAACCCAATTACAAAATGGGCAAAAAACATGAATAGACACTTCTCAGAAGAGGAAATACAAATGGCCAAAAGGCACATGAAAAGATGCTCAACTTCCCTGGCTATTAGGGAAATGCAAATCAAAACCACAATGATATATCATCTCACACCCACCAGAATGACCATTATCAATAAAACAGAAAATGACAAGTGCTGGAGAAGATGTGGAGAAAGAGGCACACTTATCAACTGTTGGTGGGAATGTAAAATGGTACAACTGCTGTGGAAGCCAGTTTGGTGGTTCCTCAGGAAGTTAAGTATAGAATTTCCAACTGACCCAGCAATACCATTGCTAGGTATCTATTCAGAGGACATGAGGGCAAGGACACAAATGGACATTTGCACACCAGTGTTTATAGCAGCATTATTTACAATTGCCAAGAGATGGAAACAACCAAAATGTTCATCAACAGACGAGTGGCTAAACAAGTTGTGGTATGCACATATGATGGAATATTATGCAGCTGTACAACAAAATAAAGTCATGAAGCATGTGACAACATGGATGGAACTTGAGGATATTGTGTTGAGTGAGATTAGCCAGAAACAAAAGGACAAATACTGTATGGTCTCAATGATATGCACTAATATTAATGAATGAACTTGGAGAATTTCAGTTAAGAACAGAGGCCATTAGGAGATAGAAATAGGGTAGGTTTTGGGTAATTGAGCTGAAGGGATAAGATTCTGCAACAGAACTGATTGTAAAAATTCAGAAACGGACAGCACAATACTACCTAATTGTACCACAACAATGTTTGTACACTGAATGAAGCTGAATGTGAGAATGATAGATGGAGGAGGGCTGGGGGAACAAATGAAATCGGAAGGAAAGATAGACAATAAAGACTGTATAATCTAGGAATGTCTAAAGTGTACAATGATAGTGACTAAATGTACAAATTAAAAAATGTTTTTGTATGAGGAAGAACAAGGGAATGTTAATATTGCAGGGTGTTGAAAATAGATGGTAATTCATAATTTAAAAGTTTAACTTATGCATGAGACTAAAGCAAAAAATGTTTATTTGGCACAAAATTTATATTTTGACTAGTGCATTTCCTAATATAACTTACATGGACAGTTTAATTAAACACCATACATACATGGAACCTTGAATAGGGCATGAGATTTTGTAATTTGTCCAGAGTGATACCCCCATAGCAGTGAATAAAAAATATATTTGCAAAGTCCCCTTGGGGGAAAGGCAGGATAGGGGGAAAACTCAACTTCTCCATTTCAAGAATTCCTGAAATTCTTGCAAGCAGTGGGGACAACCAAATCAATAGGCTGAGCCCTCAATCTTGGGGTTTGCTTATATGAAACTTATCCCTGCAAATGACAGACTAAGCCTACTTAAAATTAGGCCTAAGAGGCACCCCCAAAGAACCTCTTTTGTTGCTCCAATGTGGCTTATCTCTCTCTCAGCCAACACAGCAAGCAAACTTACTGCCCTCCCCCTCTCTATGTGGGGCATGGCTCCACAGGGTGGAAATCTCCGTGGCATCGTGGGATGGAACTCCTAGAATGAGCTGGGACTCAGCATCAAGGGATTGAGAAAACCTTCTTGACTGAAAGGGGGAAGAGAGAATTGAGACAAAATAAAATTTCAGTGGCTGAGTGATTTCAGAGTTGAGACATTACTCTGAAGGTTATTCTTATGCATTTTATAGATCTCCCTGGTTCTAGTTTGCTAGCTGCCAGAATGCAATATACCAGAAAGAGAATGGCTTTTAAAAAGGAGAATTTAATAAGTTGCTAGTTTACAATTCTAAGGCTGAGAAAATGTCCCAATTAAAGCAAGTCTATAGAAATGTCCAGTCTAAGGCATCCAGGAAAAGATACCTTGGTTTGAGAAGGCCAATGAAGTTCTGGATTTCTCTCTCAAGTAAGAAGGCGCATGGTGAACAGAGTCAGGGTTTCTCTCTCATCTGGAAAGACATGTGGTGAACATGGCATCATCTGCTAGCTTTTTCTGCTAGCTTCCTTCACAAAGCTCCCTGGGAGGTGTTTTCCTTCTTCATTTCTAAAGGTTGCTGGCTGATGGACTCTCTGCTTCTCATGGCTATGTCATTCTGCTATCTCCAAATCTCTCTGAATCTAATTCTCCAAAACGTTTCCTCTTTTATAGAACTTCAGAAACTAATCAAGAACCACCCAAATAAGTGGAGACACGCCTCTACCTAATCCAGTTTAACAACCACTCTTGATTAAACTATATCTCCAGGGAGATGATCTAATTAGTTTCAAACATATAGTATTGAATAGGGATTATTCTGCCTTTACAAAATGGGATTTAGATTAAAACATGGCTTTTCCAGGGGACATACATCCTTTCAAACCAGCACACCCCTTTTTCATTTAAGGGTGAGAGAGGCTAGAGGGAAGTGCCTGAAACCATAGACCTGTGTTCCAGTAGCCATGCTTCTTGAAGATGATTGTAAATGATACAGCTTTCGCGATGTGACTGTGCGATTGTGAAAACCTTGTGTCTGATGCCCCTTTTATCTATGGTATGGACAGATGAGTAAAACATAGGGATTAAAAATAAATAAATAATAGGGAGAACAAATGTTAAAATAAATTGAGTAGATTAAAATACTAGTGAGCAATGAAAGGGAGTGCTAAGAGGTATAGAAAAATGGGGGGAACAAAGGTTAAAATATATTGAGTAGATGGAAATACTAGTGGTCAGTGAGAGGAAGGGGAAAGGGGTATGGTATGTATGAGTTTTTTTTTCCTTTGTATTTCTTTTTCTAGAGTGATGCAAATGTTCTAAAAAATGATCATGGTGAGGAATATACTACTATGTGATGATATTGTGAGCCACTGATTGTACACCATGTACGGAATGTTTGTATGTTAAGAATGTTCATGTTTTTATATTGTTTTGGTGTGATAATAAAAAATAAATTTAAAAAAAGTACGTAAAGATTTGGTAAGAGTCACTTTATTATAGTCACAATTTACTGAACTCATTAAAAAATAAAGAGGGTAATTTGATAAAATTTTCCAGCAATAAATATTCAGTTCAAATTATTGCAACATGTGGATTATAACTGTGCTTAGTTTCTTTTAGTAGGACGGACCTTTCTTCAAACACACACACATACACAGAAATTGAGGGAAAGAAAATTTAATTTCCTCAATAAAGAATCATAATAATCATAAAAACAATATTTTATGAAACTTTACAAATAAATGTACTATCAGTTATTGGGGCAGTGAGTGAACATAAATTATCAAATATAATATTCATACGAGTCCTGTGTAGTAGTTATTGTTACTCCCATATTCCCCTTGTGCATTAGGAAATCAGCTTAGAATACGTAAATATCCTGATTGGATCATGCAAAAAGTAAATGCCAGAGTTGGGAATTGCAACGTTTGTCTTACTACGATGCTTTCTACTTCTCACATACATTATTCCACAAAAAATTAAATTCTAGCTGCATTTTATTTAACAGCTTTTTAATAAGTTATATGTACACTTTTAACCAAGCATATTGGTTCTAGAAATACAAGTTTGAGTAAAACATGCTCTTAATGGACTCAGAGAGGTGTAGGGACTCTAATCTCAGCCAGTTTGCAACCCCAGTAAAAACAAATAAACCTTATCATCAGATCCTATCTATACTGTAAAACCAAGAATCAAACCTTAAAATAAAATAGTCTTATTATACCTTAAGTATAAAATAAATTAAATTAATAACTTAAAGTAGTCGGTGGCAGTTTTTGCCAATACAATCATCATACAGAAGAAAGATGGGTGGTTTTCAGGTTCCAGTGACCCCTTTTAAATTAACACATAAATAGACCTGTATCATCATTACATATAGCTATAAACTCAATCTCACCTTTTATTTTTTCCCTTGGAAAATTAATGCATTCAAATGTCAAAAAACTGCCCTTGTAAATTTACAATCCCTTTGTAGAAAATGTCAACCAATGCCTATCAACTTTTGAGGAATGAAAAAAAGGACAAATGAGAGCAGGCCACGGTGGCTCAGCAGGCAGAGTTCTCACCTGCCATGCCAGAGACCTGGGTTTGGTTCCCAGTGCCTGCCCGTTCAAAAAAGAAAAAAAACGGAAAAAAGGAGAAATGTCTGTATGTGTGTATACGTACTACAAGTTGATCATCAAACAACTCTCTTGTTTTCTGATGCCCCCGAAACAGAGGGCTTGGACCGAAACTGAACTTAAAATCCCTCAGCCTTCTCTGGCTGGTCCAGGGTGCTCAGGCCTGGGACTGCCCCTCATTCCATCACTAGCCATGCCAGGCAGTTCTGGAAAATTAACTTCTACATCATTCCTGTCCTGTTTAAGATCAGGCGGTGCAAGGAGATGGTTCAGTGAAAATGCAAAATTAATTCATTAGATTCTTCTCTGAGCCACAAGGTTGAAAAGCCTAAGAGCTAGTCCAAGGTAGCAATTCAGATTCTGAATAAGAGGGAATCAGTTTAGGTCACAGAAGTGAGTAATCTCTCAGGAAAACTTTTCATTCATCGGCTGGTCTGAAATTAATTAGCCTCAAGTGCTTTGCCCACAAGAACCATAAAACTGTTCCTTCTGCAGTGTGCTTGCTGTATTCTTCATTAACGAACTGGCACCTCAGCACTTTTAATTATACAGTCTTGATGCCACCACATTAAGTTGAAAAATAAGTTGAGAGAGACTTTCCTAAGTGCAGTGGGGATGTTGAATTAGCTTAAAATAAATTCGGCTCTTCTTAAACCCTTGGCAACAACACTGATAAGGACTTAAGATGCTATAATACTATAGAAGAACTGGCTGCTTCAAGCCAATTTCTCTTAAAAAATGCCAAGCAGTGATTATTGCTTAAAGCTACGTATCTTAAATCACCTCCTTCATTCTGTGTGTGCCTCACTCTTCCAAGCGCAACTGAGGATATGGTCAAGAGGTTGGTACTTGCTCTGATGCAGGTTGGTGAGCTGCTTGTGGAGAGTCATTTCTTTTTCCAAGTAATCCATTTGTATAATGAAAGGAGTCATTAACAATTTAAAAATATTCAAAGTATGCTAAGTAACAGAAAGAAAATAAGCTCCTATGATTCCTACAACTTGGAGAAAGCTCGTTATAGTGATTTATAAATGACCAAAAATTATATTGGTAGTTTTAAAAGCGAAATTATTTTTATTATTTTTACAAAATGAGGATCAACTTTACATAATGGTAATTTATGTGGGTTGGGGTAATGAACCTAGTGCTTTCCTTCA
>PVIY010054190.1:0-13529 GCA_004026745.1 Myrmecophaga tridactyla | reverse complement strand
GTACGAAGTCTCTAGTGAAATTGTATAAAATCTTTAAATAATAGGAGAAACAAAGGTATCAAGGCCAGGGAATTTTTGGCAAATTTGTTAATCATTCTTCTGTCCATATGTGATTAAATTATGAAGGTTTTCTAATATATGAGAAATAAAAATGTTCTTCTGACCAATTTTATTTGCAATCACCATAGTTGCATAAAGGCATGATTTGGAAAACATGAAAGATTATCACAGTGAGCTCATCAACTAGGTGTCAGAAAGTATTCTCCAGAGGAGTTCTAGTTTGTGAGCTGCCAGAATGCAATACACCAGAGATGGATTGGCTTTAATAAAAGGGGATTTACTGATTTAACATATAGGTCTTCAGAGGAAAGGCAACCAACTTTCAACTGAGGTTCTTTCTTACGTGGGAAGGCCCATGGTGATCTCTGCCGGCCTTCTCTTGAGGCCTCTGGGTTCCAACAACTTTCCCGAGGGTCATTTCTTTCTGCATCTCCAAAGGCCTGGGCTGAGCTGCGAGTGCTGAGATGAGGTATGCTGAGCTGCTTAGGCTGTGCCACGTTGAGCCTCTCATTTAAGCACCAGCCAATTAAATCAAACATCATTCATTGCAGCAGGCATGCCTCGTAGGTGACTGCAGGAATAGATGAGGTTCACATACCATTGGCTTATGTCCACAGCAATAGAACTAGGCATCTTCAACTAGCCAAGTTGACACCGGAATCTAACTACCACAAGAGGGTAGACAAAATATAGGGGACCAATTTGCATCAATCCAGTGCTTAATGCTGCCTCCAATCACAGTCTCCCTGCCTCTTATCAATTTTATGTATGAGATTTTACTGTTGCTTACATGGCAAGGGATCTTTTTCAAATTAGCAAGTTCAAAACCAGTGATCTCATTCATTTTACTGCTTTATAGATGAAGCTCAAATGCAAAGACAACTTCAGTATTTCTAGTACCAAATGCTAAATATGCAGCAAAATGGGCATCTATAAAACTTAGAAATTCATACAATATATACACACATGCACATATGTATATATGTGTGTACAGTATATAGAATATATATATATAATATATGTATATATATATGTTATTACTTTCTGATTTGAGGTTACAGAGGAAAAATACATCAATCATGTTAGAGTAATTAATGTCCCCTAAAGTTATTCAGGTCCTACTCTCAGGAATCAGTGAATGTTACCTCATACAGTAAGAGAATCTTTGACTATTTGATTAAATTTGGGTATATAAATGGACATTTTGTCTTGGATAATTTCAGTTTCAGAGCTTGGGGGTGTCAGAGGATGGACCTCATATATAGTCACTTTTGGACACTGACATCCTGTCTTTTATCATACCACTTTAGAATTTCAGTCCCATGAATGTGTCAATGTAAGTGGCATGAATGGGAGCCACATGAAACCATATTGGATGAAAATGGATTTTTATCTAGAGGAATGGATGTAACGCAGAAAGACCCTGTATTGATTTGAGGTGTTTCTGATGCTCTCAGAAAAAGTTCTGCAGTGTGCTCCCACTGTGGTGGAAAGTGAGGCAGTTTAGACGGACTGTGGCGAAGGGTGGAGAGCATGGACTGGATGCAGGGCCATGTTCTCAAAGACATATGAAACTCTGAAAGAGAAGTCTGATTTCCCCAGGAAAGCTATCAGTAGATGAATATAATTGCTTGAAAACAAAAATACTGTTAAATTTATAATTAATTATATGTTACAGTAATGAGATAATCATGCTTCCCCTGAGGATTATGTTTCAATTTCAGTAATTTTCAATATATACTTGATTTCTTCAGGAGTTCTCATTATAAAAAATTAGGAAATGTATATAAACCTTTTAAGGAGGCATCTTGCCCATAATACACACCCACATACTCCATGGACACTCTGACAACAAATACACTGGTGGTGACAGCAGAGGTGAGTGACCTGTGTTAACACAGTGGATCCAATTAAACCTCTAAGAGTTTAAGACATGTTTCATTCTGAGGAGCTTTAAACCATAAAGAGAACATGCATATCACCAACTACCATGTCCTTCCATTCATAAGTCCAGGAGGGTTTCAAGTTTCCAGGATTTAAAATTAGTTATTTTCCTATCAAATGTTCATCTATTAAATAATATTAAACAAAAGCCATCTTTCCCAGTCTTTGTATATTAGCCTCCACAAGTAGTCTCCTTCAGAGTTTAGGCAGCCTAACAATGAATCTGAGGAATAGTTTGAAGAGAAAACACAAAATCTCCCGGGATCTTTTCTCATCATGTGTAATATAGTGGGCTTGAGTGCACGGCCTTAGGAATTCCACCATCCCCACATGTCTGTATGATTCCCAACCAACCATCTCTCTTCTCAGGCAGAGGAGCTACTCTGTATGTACCAAAGTTGCCACTCTTACTCTAAAGCAGCCACAGCTTGGCTGCTCTTCCTCAGAGCTGCAGCTAGAGGATAAGCTCTGAGACCGCAAGCTCATGATGATTATCCTGATTCAGTCCTTCAAGATGTTATGTGACCACTCTGAAAAGACATATATATGCAAAGTATGCATTCCATCTAGAATCAGATACCGGTACTTCACTGGGATTGTGTATATGTTTCATGCTATGCTTGAGTGGGGGCCAGTGGAGAAATGGCTTGCAAGAATGCCATGAGTTTTTCTGTGAGCTATGCCTATTTTTCTTGCCTTTGTCTAGATTTGGTACCAGCCCAAGTTACTGCAACTCTGTTATCCTGGGATAAAAAAAGGATGGTTGCGCCACTTTTGGCTTGTTGCTCAAACCTTTCCGGGGAATGAACCCAGGAGCATCTCATTCCACCATTTTGGTGACATCACCTCAATATTTTGGTTTCTTTTAAAGGTTTAATTTACATGCACAAATTACACCCTATTTGTATATGGTTAACGTCGCTTTAATGAAGCGTACAGTCGTGTAACAAGATATAGAACACTCTCTGGTAGTCATCACAGTCTCACTATTAAAACCCTAGCAAGTACTATGACGTTTTCTATTACTGTTTTTTTTTTTCTTTTTTTTGTCAGAATGTCAAACGGAAACATATAGTATTTAGTGTTTTGAGTATGGCATTTTCACTTACCATAATACATTTAAGATTCTGCCTTGTTGTTCTCTGAATCTGTAGTTCCTTCCTATTTCTTTCTCATCAGAATTTTGTTGTCATGATGTGCCAGTTTCTTTATCTATTTTCTAGTTCAAGGATTCTTGATTTGTTTGCAGTTTCTGATCATTATGAATAAAGACATTAAATACCTTAGTGCATAGGTATTTTGTGTGATGATAAGTTTTAATATCTTTCATGTGAATTCAGAGGAATTGAATTGCTGAGTCATATAATGATTCTTTCATTTTATTTGAAAACTCAATGCATTTTTAAAAATTAGCTGTGATATCTTGCAATATCCTCATCTATGTGTACAAGATCTCTACCTGCTGTCTTCTCCACTACATTATTGCGCATTTGATTTTCAGATTTCAAAGTTTTAAGAGTTGTGCAGTGGTATTTCATTGTATTTCGAACTTGCATTTTCCTGAAGACCAATGATGCTAAGGATACGTTCATGTTCTGATTTTCTATTCACAGATCTTGCTGGAAGAAGTGTTTACTCAAATGCTTTGCACATTGCTTATGAGGTTGTTATAATTTTAATTTTTGAAATATCGGAGTGTTAAATTTGGATACATTTTTGTATGTGATATCAGATTTGCAAATATTTTTATGAATCTGCACCTTTTCTTTTTATTCTAATATCGTTTTTCAAAGAATAGAAACTTTGAATTTTGATAGAGCCCAGTTTACCATTTTTTCCATCAGAGATCATGCTTTACTAGCCATGCTAGTAATTCTAGATTGTATGGCATCATGATCTTCATTTGCACTTCTTTGCTAACTAGCATTGTCAAACATATTTCCTTATGCATATAGCCCATTTATTCCTCTTCCTCTTATAATTGTCTATTTGGATCTTTTGCACACTGGCTTGTTGTTCTCAATGTATTCTATACACAAATTCTTCATCAGATAAATGATTTAAACTATTCTCATTCTGAAGGATGTCTTTCACATTATTTATGGTGCAGATAAAGGTAAAAAATTTTAAATGTGATCAAGTCAAAATAATCATTTGTCTGTTGTTTCTCATGCTTTTTGTGTCATATGTACGAATTTTTTGTCAAACTCAAGTTCACAGATATTTTCTCCATGATTTCTTTGAAGAGTTTTAGAGTTTAGTTCTGATGTTCTGGTATTTGTCATGGTCAGGTTCATGTGTCAACTTGGCCAAGTGGTGGTACCTGTTTGTCTGATTGGGCAAGTGCTGGCCTGGCTGTTGCAATGAGGACATTTCATAGAATTAAATCATGGTCATATCAGCTGCATCCACAGCTGATTCCATTTGTAATCAGTCAAGGGGCATGTCTTCTGCAATGTGTGATGCTTAATCTAAAGGCTGGAAGCCCTTTAAGAAGGATTCAGAAGAGATAGGTTCTTCTTCCTGCTTCAGCCAATGAGCCTCTCCTGTGGAGTTCATCCAGACCCTCCATCAGAGTTGTTGGCTTCACAGCCTGCCCTGTGGATTTTGGACTCTGTGTTCCTATGGTGATGTGAGCCACTTTTATAAATTTTATATTTCCGAGTGCTTCCTGTTGATTCTGTTTCTCTAGAGAACACTAACTAATACAATTTGGTATGAGGTGTGGCTCTTAAAAAACAGGATTTAAAAAATGGGTTTTTATGAATGGATTTATGACTGGACCCAAAGGCACTAAGGACTCTGATTCCCATAATCAGAATGACACTCCCAATCGATGGAATTAGTTGGCAAAAGAGATAGTTAAAACATCACCATTCGATTCTCCTAATGCTGGCTTGTACGAAGCCAGGCTCTGGGGGATAATGTTTTGACAATTTAATGGAGTTTTGTGGAAATAAGAGGTATAGAGATGTTGGCTGGTTGTTGTTAGATAAACTGGATATATTAAGAGGTGAAAGGGATGGGCTTCAGGCTTCAAATTAGAAGCTTAAGCGCCATGTGACAGATGTAGACATTTCTATGAGTATCCTGAAGGAAAATCTTATTTCCTGTAGATGTAGACTTGAGATACCTGAAAATCAGATTCAGAACCTTATTGTTAAAGTAGCAACTTTAAAACATAAACTGAAATCTCAGTGTTGCATGGTGTCTGCCATTAAAGTGAGGGCATTGATGGGAAAGGACTGGGACCCTAAAAAATGAGATAGTGATGTATGGATTGATAATGATGTCGGGGGTGAGGTTGAAACCTTAGGCCACGCTGAGTCTTCTCTAGATAACCCTGTAATAGTCTGCCCTGAGGACATAGCTGCCCCATCTTCAGCCTACCTTGAGAAGTTGGCCCCACAACCTCCTCCTAAACGGATTAGCTCTAGAATGATTAATCCCATCTAACCAGATGAAACTGCAAATGAATGCCCTGAAGCAAATGGCTTGGAAGATATTTCTAATTCTTTTCATGAGACACCCCCACCACCCTTCATTTCTTCCAGACTATAACTAAAGTCACAACAGGCTCCTAAAGGTGAGGTACAAAGTATCACACATGAGGAGGTACATTATACTCCGAAAGAACTGTGACTTTTCAAATTTATATAGACAGAAATCAGGGGAATAGATGTGGCAATGGATTTAAAGGGTGAGGGATAATGGTGGGAGGAATATAAGGCTGGATCAGGCTGAATTTATTGATATGGGCCCACTAGGCAGAGATTCTGCAGTCAATGTTATAGCTCGAGGGGTTAGAAAAGGCATTAACAGTTTCTTTGGACAGCTGGTTGAAACATGGATCAAAAGGTGGCCAACATTACCTGAGTTGAAATACCAGAACTGCCCGGGTATAATGTAGATGAGGGGATCCAGAGGCTTAGAGAGATTGGAATGTTAGAGGGGATTTATCATGCAAAGCCTGCTCTTACACCCCAGGAATGTCTGGAGGATGCACCTCTTTCCAGAACAGTGAGAAATAAATTTGTGAGACTAGCACCACCATCCTTGAAGAGCTCTGTAGTTGCAGTTCTCTGTAGGGCAGATATTACTGTAGGAACTACTGTCATTGAGCTGGAATCCTTAAACACAATGGGGAAGACCAGATCCCGAGTTGGCAGAAGCCAGGTCGCAGCACTTAACTCTCAAAGACAGGGTGGACATGGCTATTATAATAGACAGCAAACTCAAGCAGGAATCAAAGTAATCTGACTCACAGAGATTAGTGGCAAGAGATTTGTCCAAGCCTTCCCCAAAGACATCGATGGCTTTTTACCAGGGTAACTGTGCATTGGGGAAAAGGAAATGATCAGATATTTCGGCGATTATTAGACACTGGTTCAGAAGTGACATTAATTCCAGGGGATCCAAAAAGTCACTCTGGTCCACCAGTCAGAGTGGGGGCTTATGGAGGCCAGGTGATCAATGGAGATTTACTCAGGTCCATCTCACAGTGGGTCCACTGGGCCCCTGGTCCCATTCTGTAGTTATTTCCTCAGTTCCAGAATGTATAATTGATATAGACATACGGAGCACCTGGCAGAATCCCCACATTGGCTCTCTAATTCACTGGGATGAGAGTTATTGTGGTGGGAAAGGCCAAGTGGAAGCCACTAGAACTGCCCCTACTTAGCAAAATAGTATATCAGAAGCAATACTGGATTCCTGGAGGGATTGCAGAGTTTGCCTCTCTTAAGGACTTGAAGGAT
The DNA here is from genome assembly GCA_004026745.1 of Myrmecophaga tridactyla. NCBI lineage: Eukaryota > Metazoa > Chordata > Mammalia > Pilosa > Myrmecophagidae > Myrmecophaga > Myrmecophaga tridactyla. Next base: position 6,768 of record PVIY010054190.1, on the reverse strand, counting down.
GTAGGGGTGGTGATTCCCTCCACATCCCCATTCAACTCTCCTATTTGGCCTGCGCAGAAAACAGATGGGTCTTGGAGGATGACAGTGGATTGCTGTAAGCGCAACCAGGTGGTAACTCCAATAACAGCTGCTTTTACGGATGTGGTATCATTGCTTGAGCAAATAATATATCTCCTGGTATCTGATAAGCAGCTTTTGATCTGGCAAATGCTTTTTTCTCAATACCTGTTAGTAAGGACCACCAGAAACAGTTTGCTTTCAGCTGGCAAGGTCAGCAAGATACTTTCACTGGCCTACCTCAGGGGTATATCAACTCTCCAGCCCTATGTCATAATTTTGTCTGCAGGAAACTTGATCATTTCTCCCTTGCACAAGACATCACACTGGTCCATTATATTGATGATATCATGTTGACTGGACCTAGCAAGCAAGAAGTAGCAGCTACTCTAGACATACAGGTAAGGCATTTGCATGTCAGAGGATGGGAGATAAATCCAACAAAAATACAGGGGTCTGCCACCTCTGTGAAATTTCTAGGTGTCCAGTAGTGTGGTTCATGTGGGATATCCCTTCTAAGGTGAAAGATAAGTTGCTGCATCTGGCCCCTCCTATGACCAAAAAAGAGGCACAACACCTACGTGGTCTTTTTGGATTTTGGTGACAACATATTCTTCATTTGGGTGTGCTATTCCAGACCATTTATCAATTGACCAGAAAAGGTGCTAATTTTGAGTGGAGACCTGAACAAGAGGAGGCTCTGCGACAGGTCCAGGCTGCTGTACAAGCTGCTTTGCCCCTTGGGCCATATGATCCCACAAATCCAATGATGCTGGAAGTGTCAGTGGCAAACAGAGATGCTATTTGGAGGCTTTGGTAGGCCCCTATAGGATAATCACAACACTGACCCTTAGGATTTTGGAGCAAAGCCTTACCATCTACCATCTGCTGCAGATAACTACTCTCCTTTTGAGAAACAGCTTTTGGCCTGCTACTGGGCCTTAGTAGAGATTGAACGCTTCACCATGGACCACCAAGTTACCATGAGAACTGAATTGCCTATCATGAGCTGCGTGTTGTCTGACCCACCAACCCATAATGTTGGGCATGCAGAGCAGTACTCTTTCATAAAATGTAAATGGTATATATGAGATAGAGCCAGAGCACTATCTCTGAAGGCACTTCTGAAGGGACAAGTAAGTTATATGAAGAAGTGGCCCAAATGCCCATTATCTCTGCTCCCGCCATATTACCTTCTCTTTCCCAGACCACAGCTATGGCCTCTTGGGGAGTTCCTTATACTGAATTGACTGAGGAAGAGAAAACTCGGGCCTGGTTTACAGATGGTTCAGCACCATATGCAGGTACCACCTGAAAGTGGACAGCTGCAGCACTACAGCCCCTTTCTGGGGTGTCCTTGAAGGATAGTGGTTGGGGAAATCTTCTCAGTGGACAGAACTTAGAGCAGTGCACCTGGTTGTTCATTTTGCTTGGAAGGAAAACAGACTAGAGGTGCGTTTGTATACTGACTCATGGGTTGTTGCTAATGGTTTGGCTGGATGATCAGGGAACTTGGAAAGACCATAATTGGAAAATTGGTGACAAAGAGAAGTATTGAGGATGAAGTATGTGGATAGTCTTTCTGAGTGGGCTAAAAGCATGAACATATTTGTGTCCCATGTGAATGCACACCAGAGGGTGACTTCAGCAGAGGAAGGTTTTAATAATAAAGTGGATAAGATAACCCGTTCTGTGGATACCGGTCAGCCTCTTTCCCCAGCAACTCCTGTCATTGCCCAATGGGCTCATGAACAAAGTGGTCATGGTGGTTAAGGATGGAGGTTATGCATGGGCTCAGCAACATGGACTTCCACTCACCAAGGCTGACTTGGCTACAGCCACTGCTGAGTACCCAATATGCCAGCAGCAGAGACCCATGCTCAGCCCCTGATATGGCACCACTCCTCAAAGTGAGCAGCCAGCTACTTGGTGGCAGGTTGATTACATCAGACCACTCCCTTCATGGAAGGGGCAGTGATTTGTTATAACTGGAATAGACACATACTCTGGATATGGGTTTGCTGCCCCTGCATGCAATGCTTCTGTCAAAACTACCATCTGTGGGCTTACTGAATGCCTTATCCATCATCATGGTATTCCAGACAGCATTAGTTAAGATCAAGGAACACACTTCACAGCACATGAAGTGCGGGAATCGGCACATGCTCATGGAATTCTCTGGTCTTACCATGTTCCCCATCATCTAGAAGCAGCTGGATTGATAGAACGGTAGAATGTCCTTTTGAAAACTCAATTACGGTGCCAACTAGGTGGCAGTACCTTGAAGGGCTGGGGTAATGTTCTCCAGGAAGCTGTATATGCTCTGAATCAGTGTCCCCTGTATAGTGAGGTTTCTCCCACAGCCAGGATCCATGGGTCCAGGAACCAAGGGGTGGAAATGGGAGTGGTACCACTATTACCCCTAGTTATCCACCAGGAAAATTTTTGCTTCCTGTCCCTGTGACCCTGAGGTCTGCTGGTCTACAGGTTTTAGTTCCAGAAGTAGGAGTGCTTCCACCAAGAGAAACAACAGTGATTTCATTGAACTGGAATCTAAGACTTCCACCTGGTCACTTTGGGATACTCATGCCTCCGGATCAAGGCAAGAAGGGGATTCTGTTATTGCCTGGGGTGACTGGCCCTGACTATCAGAGGAAAATGGGACTGCAACTACACAATGGAGGTGAAGAAGAGTTTTCTTGGAATATAGGAAATCCCCCTAGAGAACCTTTTAGTACTGCCATGCCCTGTAATTAAAATCAATGGAAAGCTCTAACAACACAATCCAGGCACGACTACCAATGGCTCTGAAACTTCAGGAATGAAGGTTTAGGTCACCCCACCAGGCAAAGAACCAGGGCCAGCTGAAGTGCTTGCTGAGGGTAAACGGATCATGGAATGGGTAGTGGAAGAAGTTATGATAAATATGAATTACAACAATGTGATCAGTTACAGAAATGAGGACTATTTTGTTTTATTCATGTTATACTATTTAAGTTGTAAGATATCAAGTTTAAGAATGAATATTGCCCAAGGACTTGCACCCTTTTCTGGAAAGATTTAATGTGTTTCCAGTTATATGCAGGACAGTTGATTATTCTTAGGTGAAAGGAAAAAAATGTTTATTTTATTGTTTTTTATTTAGAAATGAGGCATGGTTTAAGGTGATATGTATAGCTGCCAAGTTGACAACTGGTGGACTGTCATGGTCAGGTTCATGTGTCAACTTGGCCAAGTGGCAGTACCTGTTTGTCTGGTTGGGCAAGTGCTGGCCTGTCTGTTGCGATGAGAACATTTCATAGAATTAAATCATGATCACGTCAGCTGCATCCACAGCTGATTCCATTTGGAATCAGCCTAAAGAGCATGTCTTCTGCAATGAGTGATGCTTAATCTAATCACTGGAAAGCTTTTAAGGAGGATTCAGAAGAGACAGGCTCTTCTTCCTGCTTTGGCTGGCAAGCCTCTCTTGTGGAGTTCACCCAGACCCTCCATGAGAACAGTTGACTTCACAGCCTGCCCTGAAGATTTTGAACTCTGTGTTCCCATGGTTACGTGAGACACTTTTATAAATTTTATATTTGCAACTGTTTCCTGAGGATTCTGTTTCTCTAGAGAATTCTAACTAATACAGTATTAAATCCATTTTGAGTTGATGTTTCTATATGGACTGAGATAAGGACCCAATATCACTTTCATTCTTCATAGCTTCTGAGTACCCCCAGCACCACTAGTTGAAAAGACTATTGTTTCTCAAATGAATCATTTTAGATTCCTTATCAAACCCAAATAGCCAGAGAGGTGCAGGTTTATTTCTGACATTAAATCCTGTTCTGTTGATCTATGTGTCTAACTCTGTGCCATTTCCACACTCTCTTCACTATCAATTTTAAAACAATTTTGATATTGAGATGTTGGAGTGCTCCTATTTTGTTTTTCTTTTTAGGACTGTTGTAGCTATTTGAGTCTCTTAGAAATCCATAGGAATTTTAGAATCAACAATTTTTACAAAGGATTCAACTGGGATCCTGGTAAAGATGGTATGAAATCTGTAGATCAGTTTGGATGTTATTCCTACCTCAGCAATCCTATCTTCTCATCCATGAACACAGCATGTCTTTCCTTATATTTAGGTCTTCTTTATGCTCCTTCAACAATGTTTTATAGTTTTGGGTTTTCAATTCCTACATGTCCTTGGCTATATTTATTACTATGTGTTTTAATCATTTTGGTGCCTATTTAAACTGTTTCCTTTTGATTTACTTCATTCTTCTTTGTTTCATTTCTTAATTGGAGAAGATGGGTTACTAATTTTGCACGTTTCATTTTCCTGATATTAGCTTTTATGCCATAAATCTGCTTCTAAACCTGATTTAGCTTTATTCACATTTTGATACGTTATATCTTCACTTCACTCAGTTTAAAATATTTAAAAATCCCTGAGGCCTTGCTCTGTGTTCCATCCATTATTTGGAAATGTGTTAGGTTCTAGTTGATTGGAATTTGTTTTTCTGCAAAAGATTAAAGCTGATGTCTGAACTCTAAGGCTTTCAGTTATTCACATGTTAAATGTACCATGTAATGGAGATCATCTGTATGTTTCTTAGTCCTCCAACACGGAATGGACCAAAATATTTGCAAATTATATCTAATAATGGTACAGTATCTAGACAGTGTAATGAAATCTTACAAGACAACAACTACAGGGGAAAAACACTGAAAATAAAACTTAAAAAGAAAATGAAGAATGATAGTAGAGTAGAAAGAAGACCCCTCACAGCTACTGGGGATGCCATACTCTATCGAGACATACAATGCAGCATCTGGTGTCAAAGGGATTAAGTCTTTTGTGGTAGTACATTAGGACACTCAGAACATGCATGCATAGAGGAGTATTAAAAGTTAACATGCAAACCCTGGGAAAGATGGATGTTTAAAATAAATTGAGGACTTCTGGGAAAATGGCTGAATAGAGTAGCTTGAGATTAGCCCTGTTCCACGGAACAGTTAGAGAAGGGATAGGAGGGCAAGTGAAGTGGCAATTTGGGGTGTGGCTGTCTGGGAGAGCCTTTTGCACCATGTGCGACAACCTAAATGAAATGGACAAATTCCTGGAGACACACAAACAAGTTACACTGACTCAGGAATAAACAGAAGATCTCAACAAACCAATCACAAGTAAAGAGATTCAATCAGTCATCAAAACCTTCCTACAAAGAAAAGTCCAGGGCCAGAGAGCTTCAGAGGGGAATTTTTATCAAACATTCCAAAAAGAACTAACACCAATCCTACTCAAACTGTCCCAAAAAACTGAGGAAAAAAGAACTCTCCCTGACTCATTTTATGAAGCTAATATCATTTTATTACCCAAACTAGGTAAAGATGCTATAAGAAACGAAAACTACACACCAATCACCCTAATGAACATAGATACAAAAATTCTCAATGAAGTATTAGCAAATCAAATCCAACAACACATTAAAAGAACTATAAACGATGACCAAGAGAGATTTATACCAGGAAGGATGCAAGGATGGTTCAACACAAGAAAATCAATTAATGTAATACAGCATAGTAACAAATTGAAAGGGAAATATCACATGATCATCTCGAGTGATGCTGAAAAAGCATTCGACAAAATTCAGCATCCTTTTCTGATTAAAAAAACACTCCAAAAGATAGGATCAAAGGTAACTACTTCAATATGATAAAGGGAATATATGAACAACTGACAGTCAGCATCATACTCATTGGACAGAGACTGAAAGCATTCTCCTTAAGATCAGGAACAAGACAAGGATGCCCACTGTCACCAGTATTATTCAAAACTGTGCTAGAAGTCCTAGCTAGAGCAATCAGGCAGTACAAAGAAATGAAAGGCATCGAAATTGGAAAGGAAGATGTAAAACTCTCATTATTTGCAGATGATATGCTACTATAGTTGGAAGATCCTGAGACATCCACAGCAAAGCTACTTGAGCTAACAATTCAGCAAGGTAGTAGGATATAAATGTGTAGAAATAAGGAACGTTTCTATACACAAGCAATGACATAGCTGAGGAGACAGTTAAGGAAAAAATTCCATTCAAAATAGCAATTAAAAAAAAATCAGGTACTTAGGAATGAACTTAACTAGGGACAAAAAGGACTTTTACCCAGAAAACTACATAACATTGTTAAAAGAAATCAAAGGAGATCTGAATAGGTAGAAAGACATTTCCTGCTCATGGATAAGAAGGATAAATATAGTTAAGATGTCAATTCTCACCAAATTGATCTACAGATTCAACACAATACAAATCAAAATTCCAACAACCTACTTTGATGATTTGAAAAAGCTAATTACCAAATCCCTCTGGAAGGGAAAGAGACCCCGAATAGCTAAAACAATCCTAAAAAAAGAACAAATGGGAGGATTTACACTCCCTGAGTAAAACCTATTATAAAGCCACAGTGGTCAAAACAGCATGGTACTGGCACAAAGATAGAAGCACTGACCATTGGATTTGAATTGAGAGTGCAGAAATAGACCACCAAATCTATGGTCAACTGATTTTTGACAAAGCCCCCAAATCCTCTGAACTGGGACAAAATAGTCTTCTCAAAACTTGGGCATGGAAGAACTGGATATCAATAGCCAAAAGAATGAAAGAGGACCCCTATCTTACATCCTACACAAAAAATTAACTCAAAATGGATCAAACACCTAAA
>PVIY010054189.1:0-14341 GCA_004026745.1 Myrmecophaga tridactyla | reverse complement strand
GCTAATATTGAAATTTAAAATTGAGAAATGAAAAAAATCATTACAAATATGTTACAGGGAATAATTACTACTGGTTTTCATTCTGGTATTTATTTCACTCCTCTCAGTGGCTGGTAATTGTCAAAATCCATGAAACAAAAAGTAAAGGACACAGGATTGTCTGATGCCTTGGAATTGTTCTGTTTGCTCTACTCTGGAATAATATAAAGGATACTCCAGTCCTCTGTGGTGGTAGATACAGCACCATAAAGTCAAACAAGAGGGTGGGCCACGGTGGCTCAGCAGGTAAGAATGCTTGCCTGCTGTGCCTAAGGACCCAGGATCGATTCCTGATGGCTGCCCATGTTAAAAAAAAAAAAAAAAAAAAAAGTCAAACAAGAGTTAACCAGAAATAGAATTCTTTCCTTTTTTTGCATGTTCACAGATGTCTAAGAAATATATTGATGGTGAGAAATGTTAAAGTGTCTCTACATGCATGCTAGAATGCCACAATTCATAGGCCATTTAAAAAAAGGTTAAAATTTGGAAATACTAGAAATGGAAAAATTTGTGAACAATACAGCCTAGTTGTAGGTCCTGCAAAGAGATAGTTTTTCAAAAGTTGCACCATGCCTTAGGTCTAGATATGCTTCAGAACTCAGAAATTTGGGGGGAGGGGTTAGAAAACTTTCTAAAGTTTAAGGAAAATACATCATTTCAGACACATTCTCTCAGAGGAAAGGAAAACTTATTTCTTTAGGAATGAAGGAAGAGCTCCAGAAATGGTAAATATTTGGTGAATATACAAGACTTCTTTTCCTCCTCTTAAGTTTCATAAAATACAGACAGCTGTTCAAAACAAAAATAATAATATTTGTTGGGATTCTCAGTGTATGAAGATGTAATCCAATCGAATCAATGCAACCTTAAACAAATTTATAGAAGAATTTAAGAAGTATGAAGTTACCATAACAGTAAGAGTATGAGGAAGCAATTTAGGACATTGATCTTGTGGAGAAAGAAGGCATCTAGGTTCTTGATTGGCATTTTAATGATACACCACCATCCAACCAAATTACTGATGATTGCCTCTCTTCCAGCTCATAATATTTGAGCTGAGACCTGAAGGATGAGAATGAACAAGATTTGCAAGGAGTTTGGAGTTGGGAGAGGAAGAGTTCTAGACAGAAGAATCAGCAGATATAAATGTGGTGAGTGCCTTGGCATTGTCAAAAATGGAAAAGGAGACGAAAATGACTGAAGCACAGTGTTGAGGCAAGAATATTTCAGTTAATGTGAGATTAAACCACCTCATGGTGTGATAAATGAGAATTGACTCTTAAGGACTAGGTTGGGTCTCTAGTGCAATCATTCAGGATATTTTAGTAAATGACCACTTATTCTGCTAAATGTGAGTCTTCATCATCTTTGAAACAGCAAATACATTGACCTGGAATCTACAGAGTATTGATAGGGGCAGGATTTGGCTCTCCCATAATATATGATGCTATTAGTAATGATGAAAATCATCAAACAAACCACAGCTCATGACCTGCCACAGTCAGGGTAACTCCATGAATGCTAGGTCATCTTAATGCAGGTTCACAGCACTGCTAAACTTTCTGAGAGGAAACAAGAGGATAGTAGTATGATGTCCAGCTAAATATTGAAACAAACATTTCTTCTATCATAATTCCTCTTCTCTACATAAGAAATGGAAATGATTTCTTTCCTCTGAAAGGGATAAACAATGTAATACCATGAAACCTCATTGTTACCCATAAAGTACTTTGATATATAATCCAAGCACTTTATTATCATCAAAAACCACAGGCAAATTTCACTGCATTCAGGGCCCATTGAGCCTCACTAGAGGATAAAATTCTTGATGGAAATTTAAGACCATTTAAATGATCTCCTAGCACGAAGTTTGCTCAATCCATATACCTTAGGTAAGCACTTATCATGAGTCTTTAACTTTACTAGAGAGTACTGAATAATAAGAAAACAGTGTGGCAAATTTACCTTCAAGGTACTTAAAATTTAGTTCTAATGAAAAAACATGCACTTAAGAAAGATTAGATGATTATAAATTTGTTGATGACATGATCAGAGTATGGACAGAATTCTTTTTTTAAAAATGTTCTTTTCCTGATTTTATCCCTAACACATACTGAATATTAAAATATGTGTACACAGATAAAACATGAATAATTGTATGCATAATTCCTTAAATTAAGGAAACCACTTTTAAAATTCTAGCTTTCCATAACACATCATTAGGGTAATTGTTCACAAAATCACAGACACTTGCTAAATGGCTGTCACCAAGCCCTAACCTACCCCCACGTCATTCTCTGGAGAAGCCCAGCACACACTAAGCAGCCATCATCTGGCCTTGTACTACACCTACCTCCTTCTCTATTGTGCTGTTCTATAACCTGGGGAGACGTGAAGTCTAATGAAAAGGCCCAGCCAGACCTTAATAGGGAAGCCAGGATCAAATAGACCCAGATGCTCATCAGAACAGGAATTCTCAGTAGCAGGGCCTCCTCCTCCCAAGGTGAATAAAAACCATCCTCACACAGTTTAGGTTTGTCTCTCTTCCCCACAGAAGGTGGGGTTTACAAAGCTGCCATCTGTTGACCTTCATCTGGAGGGGTCTGGGCCTCCCTGGGGACTGGACGAGATGGGGCATCTTCCCCCTGTTCTTTTGGACCCTCTGTGCTGTGTAAGTGACAAGGGGACTATTTGCCATTTCTGAACTCTTTATACCATGAAACTTTCTCTTGTACCCTTTACCTCACTACACACCTTTGCAGCAACTCTCTCCACAGTAATACTATAATAATGTAATGGCTTTTATTTTGCTCATCAGTATGTTGAGTCTATTTTCTCATTTCTTTGCAAACATCTCAATGTTTCTTAAAATCCAGAGATGATTTTATGAAATACGAAATTTTCAGAAATAAGTCTCTCATATTTTATAGCACATTACATTTAACCATTCAAAACTTCTGCAATATTAAGAATTTTTTTTACCATTTTTTGAATTCCATATTATATTGTCATGGACATTTTTTAAACATTTTTCAATTTTTCCTAAAGTTTTAAATCTTGGGAAAGAATTAAATGAAGATTATGAGTTTTTAAGGGTACAAGATGCTGACAATACCTAAATATCATGTATCATTGCAATCCACAGCACAAGGTTCTCTTTGTACAATTTTGGATATCATTAACAGGAATCCTAGGCAACTTACAATATAATTTTCATTCAATAACAGCAGAAAGTATATGCTTTTAATGGGTCTGATGATTAGGAACATTAGGTGCAAACTTTGTCTTACTTTTAATCATTCCTAAGGCTAATACAGTAGTATTTTCTGAGAGTCAGTTTTATTCATTGCTATACTTCCCTGCAAATTTTCTTTTTCATTTACTAGAATTCCCTCATCAATGTATTTTATTCTGTAGTTTGTATGTATTTTTATTGTCTCAAATGCATTGCAGAATGGACAAACAAAACAACAAAACAAGCAATATAGGTTGAGATCCACATCCTTATTCTCTAGAGTTTAGGGTCTTTCCATAATACAATTTCATTCCCTCAGCCGTAAAATAAAAGGTGAGGTTGAAAGAGTCCTAAGACCTCATTTAATTCCTGATGAATTTTCTGTTTCCTATATAGAAAGTAGAGAATGTAAGAATTACCTTGTGCATCTCAAAAACCCACCTGTATCTCAAACAGGCCACATATAGGACAGAGAGCTTCTAAAACTGGCACTGCATCCTTATCCTCAACAAATGTTCATTGTTTCCTTTGTTGTTGTTGTTTCAATTTAAGAAAATTAGAACTTTAGGGATATTTTCAGCTCATTGAACCAAATCCTTCATTTCTGGTGAGGAAATCGAAGTTTGCCTAAGGCCAGATAGTCAGTTTTGGAAAAAGTGAACCTGACATTTCTTTTTTCTACTCCAAACCTAGTGCCCTATGCCTCATTCAAGGATACTTTCAAAATGTCACAGGTTTGAGCACGTGTCCCTTTCACATTTTCAGCTGTTGATAGACTCTCCTTCATTGGAGGACATAACCACTACCTCTACCCACAACCAGGACTTCTGAAAGTATCTCAGGCAGCATTTGGGAAGGAGCTGCAGGTGCCTGGTGAACACTGTGCATCCACAGCACAGAAGTAAGCAGCGGCATCTGCAGTCCGGGAAGCCGTGATGACCAGGGAACTGAGTTTGGTGGAGGTATCCAGCGTGGCTCTCAGTCTTCCACAGAAGTCTCAGTCCTGGGACCTGAAATGGAGCCACATTCAAAGAGTCAGTTCTCTTAACTGGGTGTATATCTAATTCTTGAATGTCCTGTGGCCCCTTGAGTGATATTCAGTTGTCTTACCTCACCAATTAGAGACGAGCTCAATCTTTTGCTTTCAATACACACACATGCTAATCTCAAACCAAGTAGGGGAGTCTGAGAACAGAATGGCACTGCCCTCTGCTGGTGGCAACATCATCATATAGACTGTGCTCCAGATGGAAGAATACGCTGGGTGATTCAGAAGAAATTTTAGAGGTGTTCCCACTTCTGCCTTTATTAAACTCTTCTGTTCAATGCTGGGAAAAACTGCAAGAGTTCTAGATCATGCAAAGCCTCGGGATAATAATAGTATTTGTTAATATTTATTTGGTTTACCCTTAACATATACCAAGCGTTTTTCTAAGGACTTCACTTGTATCATTTTATTTGACTCTCACAACAACCTCTACAAAGTAAATGCTAATAATTCCAAATTCACTGATGAGAAAGTTGAAGAGTAGAGTTTAAATAATTTGTCCAAAGTTACATCATGGGTAGGTGGTGGCCTGCAATTACAGCCCAGGCAGTCTGACTTAGTGTTGATTTTTAGAAATTTCCCAGTACCCTGGAATTGATTCACTTTCTGGTATACCTTAAGGTGGGAAAGGTATTTCGATGACTTGAAAAGACTCTCCCATCCAGTTTCCAGCCTAGAGTGAGAACAGATACAATGTAATTTGGGTGAAAGCTCAATGAAGAAAGAATGTTTTTTTGTTTTTTTTGTTTTTCTTTTTTTAACATGGGCAGGCACCGGGAAACGAACCCGGGTGAAGAAAGAATGTTGGAGGTGGCGCGCAGCTCTGTCCAATCAGGGCCATGTACGGAATTGGCATTGAGCCAGTCGGGCAAAATAATCCACGGCCTTTGTAATAATTTGGTGACGACAAAGGGATGAATGCCAGAATCTCTGGAGCCCCAGCAGAGCAGAGACTATTGGCACCTTAAGAAAGGTCCAAAGACAGAAACTGTTTCCAGATCTAGGTCCAGACTTCCGACACCAGCAGCCCTGCTTGCAAAAGCTGAGGAACTGAGTATCAGAGAACCAGAGCCTAAAGCGGAAGGCTGGAGCACGGATGGGGAGATGGGGACCAGGAAGCTGTCGCCAGCACATAAAAGCTGCAAGCGCTTAACTCCATGTCCAGTCTACACACACCCCCAGCCCATACAGTCTTACAGCACCAACCCACCCCTGCTCCCACCCCTCTGCCTCCCCACCTTGCCCAGCTCTCCTCACTGGTACAGCAGTTTAGGCACTCCTAGAACAGTGCATGTGCATGGCCCCCAGTCACACTCCTAGCTCTGGGAAAGCACTAATCTGCGCAGCTGGTCACATCCACCCCCAGCCCATGTGTGCATAACGCAGACCCGCTGCCATAGCTCTGCACTTGCACACATAGGGCCCAGCACCCTAGACCAGTGCACTAACAGATTACACATCCCAGACCCAAGCACTGGCACAGCCACATCTTCCCCGGCCACTGGGGACCCACATTCACAAGAACCAGTTTAGCATCCCTAATCTGTGCCTATACCTGCCCTGCAACACATCAGTGCACTGTTGTGCCCTGCCACTGCCCTGTGTCCTGCTACACAAGCATCCTGCAAACACCAGGCTTTAGACTACTGAAGAGAATCAATTTCCAAAGTAAATCAATCAAGATACTTATATGTGGCAAAAACAACAGAAGATCACTAAGCATATCACAATGCGGACAGATACAGCCCAGCTTAATGACCAAATTAAAACACTAGAGGAGACACAGACATTGGAATAACTAATGAAAGATGTTCATATAATTCTAATAAATAAAATAAATGGGATGCCTAGTGACATAAAGGAGATCAAGTAGGCACTAGAAGAGCATAAAGAGGAATTTGAAATAACAAACAGAAAAATAGCAGATATCACAGAGATTAAAGATTGATTCTGTATACCAAATAAAAAGCATACTAGAGACACACATAGCAGATTTGAAGAGGCAGAAGAAAGAATAAGTGATCTAGAGGACAGGATAACAGATTTCAAATACCCAAAACAGCAAATTGTAAAAAGATGGAAAAATTTGAATTAGATCTCAGGGAACTCAGGGACAAAACAAAGCAAACAAACAAGAATCATTGGTGTCTCTGAAGGAGAAGTGAGGAGAAAAGGACTAGGAAGAATAGTTGAGGATATAATGGGGGAAAACTTTCCACCCTTATAAAGGGCATAAATATTCAAGTTAAAGAAGATCAATGACCTCTAAATAGAATAAATCCAAATAGGCCTTCCCCAAGACACTTACTGATCAGTCTGTCAAATGTTGACAAGAAGTAGAAAATGCTGAAAGTGGTAAGTGAAACATAATCTATTATATACAAGGGAAACCACATAAGGTTGAGTTCAGACTACTCAATTGGCACCATGGAGGCAAGAAGGCATATCCTGAAAGAGAAAGACTTCCAGCCAAGAATTCTGTACCCAGAAAAATTGTCCTTCAAAATTGAGGGAGAGATTAAAACTTTCACAGACACACAAATCCTGAAAGAATTTGTCAACAAGAGACCAGCCCTACAAGAAATACTAAAGGAAGTTCTTCCATTGGAAAAAAAAAAAAAGACAGGAGAGGAAGGTCTGGAGGAGAGGGTGGAATTAAAAATACCATAAGGATAATTTTATGGATAAAAAGAGAAAGAAGGAAAAGAATATATAGATCTGACAAATAAAATCCAAAAGATAAGATGGTGGATTCCAGAAATGCCTTTTCAGTAATAACTTGAATGTTAAAATTAAACTTATCAATTAAAAGATACAGATTGGCAGAGTGGATTAAGAAATATAATCCTGCTATATGCTACTTACAAGAGACTCATCTTAGACACAAGGATATAAATAGATTGAAAGTGAAAGGATGGAAAAATACTTTCCATGCAAGTTGTAACCAAAACAAAACAGGATTTTTTTCCCAATGTACTAATACATTGGACAAAAGAGACTTTAAATGTAATGACATCATAGACAAAGAAGGACATTATATATTAATTAAAGGGGAAATTAACCAAGAAGAAATAACAATCATAAATGTTTATGCCCCTAATCAAGGAGCTCCAAAGTACATGAGACAGAAATTGGTAAAACTGAAGGGAGTGATAGATGTTTCAATAATAATAGTCGGAGACTTCAATACACCACTCTCCTCTATAGACAGAGAGGTACATACAGAAGATCATCAAGGAAATAGAGAAGTTAAATAACCCGATAAATGAATTAGACATAACAGATATATATAGGTCATTACACTCCAATACACCAGGACATACATTCTTCTCTAGTGCTCATGGAACATTCCCCAAGATAGATTATATGCTGTGGCACAAAATAGGTCTTTGTAAATTTTAAAACATTGAAATTATTCAAAGCACTTTCTCTGATCACAATGGAATGAAGCTGAATCTCAATATCCACCAAAAAAATGAGAACTTTCACAAATATATGGAGATTAAACAACACACTCTTAATCAACCAGTGGATCAAAGAAGAAACAGCTAGAGAAATAAGTAGCTATCTGGAGATGAATGAAAATGAGAATACAGCATGTCAGAACTTATGGGATGTGGCGAAGTCTGTACTGAGAGGAAATTTATTGCCCTAAATTCCTATATTAACAAACAAGAAAGAGCAAAAATCAAGGAATTAACTGCTCACCTGTAGGAATTTCAGGAAGAACAGTAAACTAATCCCAAAGCTAATAGAAGAAGAGAAAAAACAAAGATAAAAGCAGAGGTAAGTGAATGGGAGAACAAAACAACAATATAAAGAATCAAAAGAATCAAATGTTGGTTCTTTGAGAAAATCAATAAAACTGATGAGCCACTAGCAAGGCTGACAAAGAAAAAAGAGAGATGATGCAAATAAACAAAATCAGAAATGAGAAAGGGTACATTACCACAGACACTGAAGGAATAAAAGAAATCATAAGGCAATACTATGAACAACTATATGCTAAAACAAAGTAGACAATTTAGATAAAATGGACAAATTCCTGGATACACACAAACAAGCTATAGTGACTCAGGAAGAAATAGAGGATCTCACCAAACTAATCCCCCAGTAAAGAGATTAAATCAGTCATCAAAAATATTCCTACAAAGAAAAGTCCAGGGCCAGATGGCTTCACAGGGGATTATTATCAAACATTCCAAAAAGAATGAACACCAATCTTACTCAAACTTTTCAAAACAATTGAAAAAGAAACACTACCTAACTCATTTAATGAAGTTAACATCATGTTAATACCAAAGCTGGGTAAAGATGCTATAAAAAAAAAAAAAAAAGGAAAACTACAGGTCAATCTCCCTAATGAACATAGATGCAAAAATTCTCAACCAAATACTAGCAAATTGAATCCAACAGAACATTAAAAGAATTATACAACATAACCAATTTGGGTTTATACTAGGAATGCAAGGATGGTTCAACACCAGAAAACAGTTAAGGTAATACAGCACATTCACAAATCAAAAGGTAAAATCACATGATCATCTCAATTGATGCTGAAAAAGCTTTTGATAAAATTCAACATCCTTTTCTGATAAAAACACTTCAAAAGGAACCAGAGGTAATTTCCTCAATATAATAAAGGGCATATATGAAAAACCAATAGCCAGAATCATACTCAATGAAGAGAGAATGAAAGATTTCCCCCTAAGATTGGAAATGAGTCAAGGATACTCTCTGTCACCATTATTACTCCACATTGTGATAGAAGTCCTAGCTAGAACAATCAGGCAGGACAAAGAAATAAAAGGCATCCAAATTGGAAGAGAGGAAGTAAAACTTTCATTGTTTGCAGATGACATGATACTATACTTGGAAAATCCTGAGAAATATGCAACAAAGTTACTTGAGCTGATAAACAAATTCAGTAAGGCAGCAGGATATAAAATTAATGTGCAAAAATCAGTAACATTTCTATATACAAGCAGTGACCTAACTGAGGAGTCAGTTAAGGAAAAAATTCCATTCAAAATAGCAACTAAAAGAATCAAGTACCTAGGAATGAACTTAACTAACGGTGTGAAGGACTTGTACACAGAAACCTACACAACATTGCTAAAAGAAATCAAAGAAAATCTAAATAGGTGGAAAGAAATTCCCTGCTCATGGATAGGAAGATTAAATATAGTTAAGATGTCAATTCTACCGAAATTGATCTACAGATTCAAAGCAGTACCAATCTAAAATTCCAACAACCTACTTTGAGGACTTGGAAAAACTAGTTAACAAACTTGTCTGGAAGGGAAAGAGACCCAAATAGCTAAAAGCATCCTAAAAAAGAGGATCAAAGTGGGAGGATTTTGATCAAAGTGGTCAAAACAGCATGGTACTGGCACAAAACAGAAGTATTGACCAATGGAATGCAGTCTAGAGGACAGAAATAGACAACAAAATCTATGGTCAACTGATTTTTGACAAGGTCCCCAAATCCACAAACTGGGACTAAATAGCTTTTTCAATAAATGGGCATCAGAAAACTGTATATCAATAGCCAAAGGAATGAAAGAGGACCCTTGCATCATATCCTATACAAAAATTAACTCAAAGTGAATCAAACGCTTAAATGTAAGAATAACTAGCACCATAAAGCTTCCAGAAGAAAATGTAGGGAAACCTTTTTGAGACCTAGTAATAGGAGGTAGCTTCTTAAACTTTACACCCAAAGCACAAACAACAAAAGAGAAAAAAGAAAAATGGGAACTCCTCAAAATCAAATGCTTCTGCACCTCAAAGGGCTTTGTCAAAAAGGTGAAGAGGCAGCCAACTCAATGGGAGAAAATATTTGGAAATCACACATCAGACAAAGGTTTGATATCCTACACACATAAAGAAATCATACCACTCAACAACAAAAAAAAAACAAACAAGCCAATTACAAAATGGGCTAAAGATGTGAATAAGCATTTTTTCTGAAGAGCAAATACAGATGGCTCAAAAGCCCATGAAGAGATGCTCATTTTCATTAATTATAAGGGAACTGCAGATAAAGACTACAATGAGATACCACCTCACACCTATAAAAATGGCTGCTACTAAACAAACAGGAAACTACAAATGTTGGAGAGAATGTGGAGAAATTCGGACACCTATGCACTGCTGGTGAGAATGTATAATGGTACAGTCACTATGGAAGGCAGTTTGGCTGTTCTTTAGGAAACCAAATATAGAGGTGCCCTATGATCCAGCAATAGCACTACCTGACATACACCCAGAAGAGCAGAAAACAGTGACACAAACAGGCATTTGCACACCAATATTCATAGATTCATTATTCACAGTCATCAAAAGGTAGAAATAATGCAAGTACTCATCAACAGATGAGTGGCTTAGGAAAATGTGATTTATACATATAATGGAATATTATGCAGCAGTAAGATGAAGTGACATCCTGAAACACATGACAAGATTGATAAGCCTTGAGGACATAATTCTGACTGAAATAAACCAGACACAATAGGATAGATACTGTCCAACTCCACTTTTATGACCAAGATAAAGGTAAAATTGGAGGTTTATAATACAGAATATAGGGGACCTAGAGATACATAGAAGCTAGAAATGGGTGAATGGTTAGCTAATGAGGTGAAACTCAAATGTAAGGGAATAATTAGAAGTGAAGGCAGTTCTCTAGTGGTTCTATAAGTAATATTACCACGTTGAAGCTGAACATGTTTGAAAG
Source organism: Myrmecophaga tridactyla (assembly GCA_004026745.1). Classification (NCBI taxonomy): domain Eukaryota; kingdom Metazoa; phylum Chordata; class Mammalia; order Pilosa; family Myrmecophagidae; genus Myrmecophaga; species Myrmecophaga tridactyla. The sequence continues at coordinate 3,280 of PVIY010054189.1, read as the reverse complement.
GGGTTGTATAGACCTATGTGTCCTACTTATTAACTCCACAAATATAAATAAGTTCATGCATGAACTACTTCGAAGGTATGATTCCTACAAGGAGTGTTTAAGTTCAAAGTACCAGAAGTAAACTGATATTGCATCTATGTACTATGTTTAACAGCAAAACATCAACAGTGCCACCACAACAGCAGGGGTTGAGTTAAGAGAAGAGTTGAGTGGAGGTTTTGATTTCCTATTTAGTGAGGGTGTGCTTGTTGGTTATCTTTCTCTTGGGAAAAATGAAATTTTCTAAAATTGAGAGTGTTGATGGGCTGTGGACTTTGGGCATTATACATGATGCCTAATGAATGCTGGTGACTAAAGGATGCATGACTGAGAAGTAGAGTGGTGAACAATGGTGTATACATATGATCTAATATTGTACAGCTACAAAAAAGGAATGAAGTTGTGAGACATGCAACATTGTGATTGAACCTGTGGGACACTGGGAAAAGCAAAATAAGTGAGAAACAAGAGAGCAATTATTGCATGGTCTCATTCAGAAAATCCTTATAAGAAAACAGGGGCCTAGATTGTAAGCTCTTATAGAGATGCATTTGGTCTGGAGTGATCATTGTTATTCCTGGATTTTGAGAGACTGTTTTATATATGTTAAACCTGGTATTTAGAAATAAGAACAAAGCCAATCAAGTCAAGATTAAGGTGATTCAGAACCCAGGGGTAAGAAAGACATTGTCTATATTTCAGAATCTCACCTACTCTTTGAGACCAAAGGAAGAAAGATTTATTTTTTCCAGACCTTAAATTTTCTGTAGCACAGAATCTAACTCAACCTGTTTGGATACCTCATTTAAACAATTGAAACACAGGAGCTGAGAATAAGAATGAAGCCCTTTAATCCTGTATTGCTTAATGTAATACCTGGATACATCCTAGAAATATATTCAGCAGATAATCAAAATGATTTGGCAAAGTTTTTTGAGGGATGGGAGAAAAAATATAGAAATATTGAACTTTACCACTGGGGAAACCTCTGATACTATGTCAGACATTAAAGACACTGAAATCAAGACACCTTGTTCTTGAGGTTTGCTCTTGTGACACTTATGTAGGTAGTGGAGAAGCTTAGCCTACCTACAGAGTTACTTCTGAAGGACCTCTTTTTTTGCTCAGATGTGGCTTCTCCCTCTCTAAGCCCAAGTCTGTAAGTGAAATCTTTGCCCACCTCAGTATGTGGGACATGATATCTAGAGGTGAAAGTCTCCCTGGCGACATGGGAGATGACTCCCAGGGATGAGCCAGGCACTGACACCATGGGATCAACAATACCATCATGACAAAAAGTATAACAAATAAGGTATCAGTGGCTGAGAGAGTTCAAATAAAGTTGAGAGGCTACTTGGGAGGTCACTCTTACACAAGCTTCAGTTACACATTGCTACCTATCATTACTTGCCAAACCAAAACCAAAACCTTTCCAACCAATACTAAAGAACACCTAGCACAATATGTAAGGTTCTACAAAGGTTCCATGCACTAGGATAACTTTCCAGAAAACTATAATCTCCAGATGAGTCCCTGGACCAGATAAATCCTGAAACCTAGAGGGCCCAGCCTCTCCACAACATCAGCTAGTTCAATCTCTCTACCCCATATTATTGACAGCCCCTTCTAACATAAAAAAAGTTTGAATGGCCATAGCCCAAATACCCCTAAAAAGTGAGAAGAAAGATCAAAGGTGATGGTAGAATTATAGAGAGAGAATAGGGTTTAACAAACAAGTATGATGGTTAAATCATTAAATTGATATTTCTTTGAGTCTCCAGTATCTTAGAGCAAGCAGAAGTAAGAACCTAAAATTGCAGAATTATAACCCACACCAAACTCTGAAATTTGTTCTACAACTAATTGTTGCACTGTGCTTTGAAATTTATTGCTTTTTTGTATGTATGCTATTTTTCACACAAAAAGTCAATTGTGATGATAAAAAATATTTATTCCTTCTAGCCTCTAATGTTCCAGAGCAACCAGAAGGAAAAATCTGAGTTGATTGTGTAGTAGCCCAAGACAAACTCTTGGAATTGTCCTGTAACTACTTGTTGAAGAGAACCTTGAAAACTATTGCTTTTTTTCTTCCTTGCTTTGTATACATATTATAGCATACAATATAAAAAGTTTTTTAAAAATAGAGACACAATGCCACCAAGGAAGTCATCAGATGCTTCTCCATTCTTCCTCTGCACTGGGTTACCTCTGAAACTGGCTTCTCTAGTCAACATCTTTAAAAGGACACACACATTAAAAGGAGAATTTCTTAACTAGATTACCCAGCTAGTCAGACACCAGACTTCACTATCCCATATCCATTCTCATCTCCTGGCAGGGCCATTCAGTATGTTTGGGGAAATACAAATACTGTCATCTAGAAATCAGAGCTGCAGTTGCTCAAAAATTTTGATGAAACTTCTTGTAAGGTTTCCTCATCATTTTTTGTAATGTGGTCTAGAATATAAGTGCCTATATATTATTATAAGCACCACAAATTTGTACTTGAGACATCTGTTTGAAGACTTCAGTCTGAATTCTAATTCTACATTATCTCAGACAAGAGACTTAGGTCTCAGCTTTCTCAACTGAAAGTAGGTATAGTAACACCTACCTGCCAATTTTTGAAAGGTTTCAAAGAGATGATGCCTGTGTAGAGTCCACAGTGGTGGCTAACACAGACTTAGCCCTCAACTAAAATATAAGATGATTTAGGATGAGGATTTTTATCTGTTCTATTTCCTACTAAATCTTGATGTCTAAAATAGACTCTTTCAAAAAAATAGGTACATGATAAGCTTTGGTTGACTGAATCAATGGTAACATGTTTGTGATAGTGATGGTGGAGTATATTGCATCCATTGTTAATGTAATGAATATCTTCAAAAAGCCTGTTATCTGTCAGGTGAATTACATGTCCTGAGGATAAGCAGAAAAAGGCCCAACTCTCAAAGAATTATAATCTAATAAAAAGGAAGGGAAAGTATTTTTACACAGATACCAGTAAGGGGTAAGTGTAGAAGTTAGCGAAAAAATTTTCTTATTACTTCTATATTCTCAGTGAAATAGAATGCCAATGAACCGTTGAGAGTGTGGATGCATGAGAATTCATTAGACATGTGAAATACAATGCACAGAGTTTGAAAGCAAAGCAGTAGAAAAAGATATGCCATACAAACCATGCAAGTCCAATCCTAGTCCATTAGAGCCTTGTGTAAAAGCAGTGGAAACATTCTTTGGT